>LGRX02014835.1:0-20690 GCA_001247695.2 Cymbomonas tetramitiformis
GTTGGTGAGAATCGCTGACTGGTTTTTTTGAGCTATGAAATAGTCGAAAATAAGAAATATGGGTGCTGGCGCCGCAGGCGGAAAATTTTGAAAATGTCGCCGTTTTAAGGGTTTATCATTGGACTTTTAAGAAAATAGCTGGCTGATTGAAAGAAAATACTTGCTAATTCTTACCGATTCCATAGGACGCTGGCGCTGGCGGGGGGGGTGGGGGTACGCAAGTTGGTGAAATTAGCTGGCTGACCCCAAATCTCCGGTTTTTTTAAAGGTGAGTGATTACCGTATCGTGTCGACAATATATGCGACAATATATCGGGTGTTCACTGAGTAGTTCTCATACAAGTGTAAACTGATTATAAGATAAACGAATATAAGGCGGTCTGTGACCTAGGTATCTGTCACCTAGTACTGTACGAGTACTGGTACAGCTATCGGGAGTCAGAGTAAGTTATGACCTACGGGTCACTGAATCCAGCACACCACCCTGTGACTGTACATAGTGCTGTTACAGGTGGCAGAGAGCGGAGCACAGACAAAGCAAATTGTTCCGAAACAACAAACAGCTAAGATCTGGAAACTGCTAGAGGGAGGCCTGTGCTTTAGCCAGGGCGGTCCCTTTCTTAAAACTGCTGCTAGATAACTGCTTCAAGCTAAGTTCCTACAGCCAATCTCAAAGCTACTTAGCCACTTCTTTCAAAGTGGTCCACAAAGCTGCAGAGTTCACCAGTGTTGAAAATGTTGCCAGAGTCAAATATGTTCAACCAGAACCAGAGTCCAGAAGCCATAGCCCAGAACCAGAGTACAGAAGCCAGAGTCCAGAAGCAGAAACCAGAACCAGAATCCAGAAGCCAAGACCAGAAGCCAGAACCAGAACAAGACTCGTAGAGCAAATTGAGGAATCCGGAAAACTGAAAATCTGAGTCCAAGCCTGCCGAAACCACAAAAGGAAAAGGAATGCCGAAAGTAAAAGTGTACGGCAAGGCAGACAGACTGTTGGCAGTCACCCCAGTGGGATGTACTGCTGCGGTGAACTCAGCGGCTCGATCGAGCACCACCGAACCCTGAACCGCTGAGACACATGCAAGACACATGAGTGCGGGCAGGGCTAGCTAGGGATGCAAAAGAGAAGACTCTCGGCAATGTTGCCACACCGACACGTGACCGTGTAGCCGGTGGGGCCGAGGGAATCTCGTCTCCGTGGTAAGAATAACCGTCGGAGCCGTCGTCATCGTCGATCACGGAAAGCTCAACCGGGTGAATCGGGTCGTGAGAGGTGTCAATCGAACATAAATTAAGAGACGTGCCTCCGTATGCCGGCAAGACCTGGTCCATAAAAGTGACCCGGAGCGGTTCCTCGAAAGGAGACTTGTGGGCAGCTGGGTCCGACGGCAAAACAGGGTAAAACCCAGTGTCGATCTCGTGATTGGCAGGTGGTGGCACATCGCACACCACCTGCGGCACAGACAAAGTGCCAAAGTGTAGGGAGGGCTGCACACCGGACGTGGCAGCACCACCGACCTGTGCAGCCGTAGCCGCAGACCGCAGGGAGTCCAGCACACCTCGTGCGTCGGCTAGGACATCCCCCATGCCGGTGTCCGAGGCACCACGGCTCAAGCCCGCGTAGTGTGCACGTAATCCCACATCGTGCTCTACCGGGTAGGTGAAGGGGTCTGGGTCGTCACGCACCAGTGGCTGGTCGTGCTGGCGGCACAGGCGAGCAAACTCCTTGTCGTCCTCGTCGTCGAAGGCGGTTTGAAAAGCCGAAACCACCTCGTCCAAGTCCATGGCGGCATTACGTAACCCCACGTCACAAGAACCACACACCTCCGGGCAATGTGCCGTGTCGTGAAAGTGTCCAGGGCAGAGGGGGCACTCCTGTACGAAGGCTGAAGATGCAGAGTGGAAAGAAATGCACCGTGTCGCTTGCCTGGCATGCGTTTGGGACCAATTCCCGCCCTTCGTGAGTGGATAGGCCGCGAAGCGATGCTTTAATCCACCTCGACGGTCACGGCCATGAAACTTACCGTCGGGCCGACGGTTCCGCTCGTCGCGCCATTTTGACGGTGGAAATTTGACACCACCGCCCCCATGCCGACGGGGAAAATCATCCCGTGGCGGCGGTGTGTCTCGCGCATATTCGCGCTCGTCATGACGATAAAGCCTATCCAACACTGGGTGGGAAGGATGTCATGACCACGAGATCGCGTCATTGTGACCTGAAATCGCGACCTGACCTCATGGAGGCGTGACGCGAGCGTCGTCACGTTCGTTTCGCCGGCGATTTCTGGCGAAGTCCAAACGTTCGCTCCCAAGATTCGATTCTTCCCGCGAAATGCTCACGCCTTTCAGATCATCAGATGCACAGTTCACGGCTTCACGCAATGATACAGTCTGACGTTAGGGCGTGCAAACACGCAGAAGGCACGCCAAAAAGTCCGAACTGGCGTAATATTTTGTGATATTATTAGAAAGTGCTCGCGAAAACGGCTATAACCGCAACCCCTCGACATTCCGTCGCTCGCTCTGCAAGAGCCGCGGACTGCAGGCGCGTGATCTGCTTCCTCGGTGTGAGTTGCCGCTGCGCTTGCCATTTCTGTCAACGCGAGATGACACCATGCTGGTTGTATGAGAATAGTTTCATTCCTCTTATGCACTAGGTTTGCTGTGCGCTCATTCCCCACAGTGAAGCAAGGCGCTTTGGCGGTTGTGTACGCCCGCAGGTCCGCCGCCGTTCATGCATTCGCGCTGAGGAACCAACGAACTCAGCGCATGGGGTGCATCTGAGATTATCATAAAACGTGGCCACTATCCCGCTGCCGTAGACATTTAGAGGCCGTAGTCGGTGGAACCTGGTTCCCGCTTGGGATCAAACCCAACGGTCTCGGTAACGGGGCGTCTGTGCCGCAGGGCATTCTACACAGGCTGCTGCGGTTGTTTTGTTTTCGAACTAGAATTCTTTTCTTCGGATAACTGTCCTGCACTCGCATCGACTGTGCCAGACCCTTAGGTGCAGCGCACGTTGTTCAAGGTTATAGCTATGTGGTATTAGAAGCTGCCTCTTGGCGGCCTTCTCGTCCAGAGAGCCGGCTCCACTAGCCGCAATCGCCTTAACACACTTGCTAAATTGCGCCACTAAGGGCTCTGGGTCGTCAGAGGACCCAAAAGAAATTCCCAAGAGCTCCTCATGGTGGCGGAGCGGCCGATGTCCAGGAGGCAGAAGCCTCTTGGTGACCTCAAGGAGGGCTCTCTTACCGTCGCGCGGGGAAATTCTAGCTGAAGCGTCGACCCACCTTCGAGCTGGAGAGTGGGGTGTTGTCAATGAAACCAACGCACGAAGTAAAATGTCGTTGAAGATCGGGTGAACCTCCTTGGTGACGTCCACGAGGTCAAAAATGTCCTCGTTGGCAGTGTCCTTGGTGACAAACGAAACCTCCAATGCAGTAACCAAGGAGTCCCATAGGAGTTGTCGATGTGGCTCACTCCCGGAAAATGAAGACTCTTTGGTACCTGGAGTGTCTCTCGCAACACGTTTTACAACGTCAACGTCCCAAGATGATTGCAAAACAGCGTTGCCACGAGTCTTGTCAGTGGCAGCAAGTGTGGCATGCGCTGTGTCAGGGATATGACCGATGACATATGTGTCATACATGTCATACCGGTCATACCTGTCAGACATGCCATGCCATGTCATGACATGTCATGTCATATGTCATAATGACATACAGTCGTCATTGACAAGTATTGTCAGTACGGTCGACTATGACATGTACAGTCATAATGTCTGTCATCCACCTAAGGTGAGTGACATCTGTCATCGAGATGCCAAGTATAATTATGGCATCGAGATGGCGAAGCAAGACAAGTCTTGAAGAACCGAAGTGTTCTGATGAGACGCGTCTTCGCTTCAAGCATGAAATGAGCAGCATGCGAGCATCAAAGACTATATCGACCAGCCGATGCGGGTAGTTCACCCAGTGCCCTCGGGTTCACAACCCGATGGTGGTAATGCATGAGATGTGTGAGGGCACTGGAAGTATATGAGGAGCATTGAGCTCAAGCAAGCACTTCTGGTCACAAGACTGCTGCACTCATACCCCACCATAATATTACTTTCGGCTGTTACTGTTCAATAGCAGCCGCGTCAACATAGCGTTCGCATAGCGAGCCCTGACAGTTGTATCCTCCGCTCAGGCGAAGAACGAGAACAAGTGTGTGCAGCAGACTTGACACACATTCGTATATAGATTTGTATACGGCGCGACAGAGCTCGCATATATATATATATACGTCGAATATCTGCACATATACGACAGCTTTCGCTGCAATACGTCGTCAGCGATCAGCGGAGTTGTGCAATAATATCATCAGCGCGACCATATTCGCATTCAACGGCATTTCAGCAGTGAATATATTGCGACAAGGTGTGCGCACGAGTGTACGAATCGTACATGTATGCTGTCAAATATCGCAGGGTATGGTACGATGAGCGAGAATCAAGCGCGCTAATGAAAAATGAGCGTCAGTGTACACGATTCGCATCAAGCGCGACGGAAACACGCATAATCTCGTTATCAGCGACATTCGCATCCGTACTGTGCGACACAGATGTGCGGAGATCATATTTCATATTGTGCGACGCATGATGTGTGATGCATCAGTATGCAGCGCGACATACATAGGTATCACGCGCATACATAGTGTGCAATCTCGATGTTCGTACAATTTTGCACCAAGTGGGCGCACACATACTGCGCAGATGGACGCATGATGCTGCGCAGATGGACGCATAATGCTGCGCAGAAGGACGCATGATGCTGCGCAGAGGGACGCATGATAAAATGATGCCCAACAATACACATACATGCTGCGCAGAAATAGTGTATGCGATACCATCATAAGTATACACGCACGTGCTGCGCGGAAATAGTGTGTGCGACGCCATCATCATTATACGCACACATGCTGTGCATAGTGTGTGCTATATCGTCATCGTTATACAAATGCTGTGATGATATGCGAGTGACAGCCTGATCACATAAATCTAGCATACATATACATATACATACCAGCCTGATCACGATAACGGCTTGGAATACATTATAACTATACATGCATATAAGGGCTGTTCCATTAATTGTCGCAAGGGGGGTTAGGATTTTCGTTTTTGTCCGTGGGGTGGGGTCGAGATGCCGCCGTCACACTGGGGAGAGGTGTTTTTGTCGGGGGAGGGGGTCAGGGGCATGTCCTAACCCACCCCCCTTGCGACAATAAATGGAACAGCCCCTAACGACAAGTGCAATATAGATGTACATGCAGAGGATTAAAAAGTAAGGGCTTATCAATAAACCATCAAGTAGTTCTGTTGATCGATTCGATGGCGATCTGTCCGCGCCTAACCGACCATGGGCTTGTACCCCATGGCACCGGGGGTTTATCCAGCAATACACCTATATCACACTGCAACATGCATATTTCATATACATGCTAGATCTTGCAAGTACAGCGCTATATTGAAAATCCAAATAGTGTAAGATGCCAATCTCGATTGTTAAGACAGGAATTAGCTCAGTTGTCCATGACGGAGGATTTGGGATTGGACAACTGTTCTCCTGTTAATCGGAGATTGGATATGCATCGGAGCTACTTGTGAAAATATACCAATTAACTCATCATTCATCATGATGAGATGTACAGGATTACAGCAGTATACTAACTATATTGATATACATCATACTTGTTATATGCTGCTGTCCATTGGTATACAGACTAACCTGTATGATTAATCTATATCAATTTACTTAAGTGTACTCAATCAGTAAGTACATGTACAATATATAGTCACTGTGTATACCATCTGATGGGATCACATCAGAGTATACCACCACTGTAAAACTATATATAACAGTACTCACACTAATATTTATGTTAATGCATGTTGAAGATATACTGACATTACACTGAGTCAGTAAGTGTATATGATCAATGTATAATATCAATATCTCATGTATGATGCATAGATACCATCCCACAAACACATGTGCGTGTGGGATGTCAGTGATGGCGATAGATAAGGAAGCAGGATCATACCACATGCTGAAGGGCTGGATGGAGAATATCTCCAGACCCGAAGGCAATATACAGTACTCAAAAAACAGCTGGTCAATGTTGAGTACTGTCCATGCCCTTTCATTCTATCGCTGGAGCAACACCATCATCTACTATGCATTTTGACAGTTGATTCAGAACCTGATCACTTCAATGCATTTCTTAGTAAATCTCACAGATCAGAATTTATCTCGACACTGACATAGCTGATAGAGGTTAACTAAACAGACACTGCTCTGATTATTGTTCAAGCATTGTTCTGATTTACTTAGAGACTGGAGGTACCATTTTGATACACTTCCAGCGCACCGCCATATGCCTAAGTAAATGATATCTGACATATCACTTAAGTGACTGCAAGTCACTATTGATAAGAGCTAGTTATCGGTTTTCGGAGGGGTGATACCACTGGTATCGGCGCGCGTCAGCGCGACGATGCCAGTGGTGTCACCCCGTAGAAAACCGATAACTAGCTTATCGGATTTTTAAGAGTGGCCACGTCGGATTTGATATCGGTTGAAGTACTGTGTTATTACTTTCCACGTCGGATTGCATACATTGAACGAGTTTGAGTCGTCAAAGCGCACCGATCGATCGCACCGATCGCGATTTCATGACATTATTTAAATTAAACCGTTCGATTAAAATTAACGATCGGATTGCAGTTTCGGATTTGACCCGAATACTACATTTGATCGCTCCGCAGGTTCAAACGCTCATTTGTGAACGACTTGTTCGGCAGCGCAGCATTGTTCCCTATCTGCTGTGTGCACATCCCCTGGCCTCGCTGACTGGTTTGATCCCTTCGCTTTTCGTTGCGTGTTCTCAGATTGATTGCAGGTACTGCTTTGGTGTGGGAGGTGTGTCTAATACACTGTCATGTGGTGGGAACGACTTCCTGGTCAACGTTCGTCGCGTACCCTGTTCTTATGCTTACATGTTTGCCTCGGAAGTTTTGATATCCTCTTTCCTTGTTCCTTTTCGAGTGTTGTACATCCGAGATTTTCAGGCCATTTTCGGCCGCGGCGGCCGGAGCTACTTGAGTCAAACCCGCGTGCCCTTTTCATTAACGTATCAAGCTACTAAGAGTTGTGTGCTGTCTGTGTGCAGGCTACTTGAGACAGATCTCTCCGCGCGTGCTGGCATGTGAGCGCTTCAAAAGTACGTTCGTATGCCTCTTTTTTGGCGGTTTGTCGTCACGCAGCTGCGTTGACTGTGTGCTCTGACGACGTAGTGCAGTATTTGACTTTCAGCTGTTTGTTATCTTCCTTCGTTTTCCGGATGCGTTTTTACAGTCTTACCAGCGATGATCATTGCATTGCGCAGAATTCATCTGTGCCCGGCTTGCGGGTAGGTCACAAACGTTTGATGTTTGTTCCTTTGCTTGCACTCATGCAAGCACCCGAGGCAGGGTAGTGCGTTAGCCTGATGGCACGCCTCGGGACCACACCCGACCCTGCCACTGGAAGGTACGGTTCCACCGCCTGCAATTTGTGAAGTTTGGCGTACCTTTATCCCGCTCTGACCTGAATAGTTACTGCCTATATGTTCGTTTTTCTTTTATCTTATGTTGTCTGTATTGTTGCGGTTATGCAGATCACAACTGTGATATCAAAATGGTGGGGGCGGTATCACGACGGCAACCCGCTATGGCGAGGAGGTATCCGCCTTGTCTTCTCTCGTTTCGCTATGTCTTGATGCCTGTTCTTTGTTTCGGAGTTTTCATATGTCAACTATTGATATTGCGAGTGTTTCCCAGTTTTCGCTTTTGGAGTTCAAACACAATGACTGTGGTATGGCTGTGCATGTGTGGTACGCAGGCCTGTGTAAATCTCAGCTATGCTTAACGACGGGCAACGAGACGTTGCCCATTGTTTGAAGAGCAGGTACCCGCCCGTTGCGTGCTCGATGCATGATTTCGTGCGCTGTGTTTTCTGCTCGGGAATGCGGTGCAGTGTGTAGGATTGTGCTTCGTTTCTGCGCAGGCTTATGGTGCAATCTTGCCTGCTCGATGAATCATTCGGTGCGCTGTATTTTCTGCGCAGGATTGTGCTTTGCAGGTTTAGGCTGCACAGCATGGTTAGAGACTAGGCTGTCGGGATTTTGTTCACTAGATGTGAGAAGCCTAGCGTACCATGTGTTTGGAATCCACGTTGTGTAAGAATCTGTTCAGCGTGTGAAATTTCGCGCTAGCCTGGTAGCCAGCTCGATGCATATTGCGGTGCCTGCCCGTTTTGCCTGCTCGATGCATAACTCGGTACGTTGTGTTTGGTGCGCAGGATTGTGCTTTGCAGGTTTCGGCTGCACAGCTGGAGGTTAGGCTGTCTGGAATCTCTGTTCAGCAGAGGTGAGAAGCGTGCCTTTATTGTTGTTTGCCTTTTTCAATGTTGCACAATTTATGCACTCATACGCATGCTTTTGCACGTGGTGTCACCCCGTTTGCCAGTGGTGTAACCCCGTAGAACTGCCACTGTGAGGTACGATTCCCCTCGCTTGCTAACTGTAGAATGTTGTAGTGCGGTTGTCATGTTAGTTGCCCCCGACCGGACAATATCTCTTTTTACTTTGCCGAACTTTTTGTGTGTATGTATGCAGATCGCAGTTCTGATTCAACACATCGACGGCGGCAACGTGATGCACCCATCGACTGGAGAACAGGTACCCGCCCTTTAGGTCCTGTGTTGCTCACGCCTGTGTTCTCTTTTCGGGTTTTTACAAGTAGGCACTTTCTTGCCTCTTTTCGTTGCTGCTCTCATCGTTTTTGTTCCCGAGCATCTGTTTGCCTTGTACGGTGTCCACTGGGTTGTTGTAACTAACGTTGTGTGTATATATCGCTGTTCAGGTCGATGCTCTGTTTCATATTCGATGGCGGCGGCAACGAGGTGGCCCACTGTTCAGCGGAAAGGTACCCACCTGTGAGGCCTTGTCTCGCTCATGCTACTTTTCACTTTTCGGTTTTTACACTCGTCCCAGTCCTTTCTCCGTTATCATTTTGTGTGCTGTGTGCGTGTCTGTTGTGCGCTGGTATGTTACAAGCTGACAAAATTTGCTGCGCAGGAACCAATTAGATATATGTTTAAAGCCTAGCTACATTATGCTCGGGTGCGTTTGCTTTCTTACTGTTCGGTTCTTCAGCATTTGCCTATTCTGCTTCTGGCGAGCCTGTGAGCAGGTGCCTTCATCCCTTTCTTGGTCATACGAGACATTGCTTTAGTTTGACTGTTTTTCAACTCTTATACTTCTCCACCCATATACTCTTCGCGTGCGCTGTGTGCATCTAGATTTGTGTAGGTAGGGCAAAATCTGATATTCACTTTTCTGGTGTGCATGTCTGTGGTGCAGGATTTGTGCAAGCTTTAGCTTTGTGTAGTAATCTGCCGGTTTGCAAGATCTCACGCCGGTTCGCGTGGCTGGTTCACTAGATTTCTACATGTTTGCAACTTCTCTAGCCAGGATGAAGGTAGATATCTTGTTTTTTAAGTTTTTCTATTGCCTGCCACCTTGACAATTTATTCTGTTATCGGGGTAGAATATCCTGTTATCGGGGTAGAATATTCTGTTATCGGGGTAGAATATTCTGTTGTCACTTTAGAATATTCTGTTATCACTTTAGAATATTCTGTTATCACTTGCCACCTCAGCTGATAACAAATATATAGTATTCGACGTGTCAGTTGATGGTAGCTCTAAAAAAGTAAAAATCCGATAACTCTATATATTGGGGATACTCTGTATTAGGGTTTGGTCTATATAACATGGGTTTCAATCAGTAAAACCCCAAATAATGGCCATGCACATATCTTCACAGAACACCGTGAAAAATATAAATTTCAATTTCATATGTGCAAGTGAGATATATTACAGAGTTGTGAAAGATGTATACATCATAGTATACACTGGGACTTATATACATATATAAGTCAAAAGTGGCAGAAATAGGTGAAAATCTAATACGTTAGATTTCAAAATGAAAATTTGAGTCCAATTTTTTCGCGGATTCCAAATTTATACCTATTAAGGTACCTGGAAAAAATAATGTCACGAAAATGGAACAGTGTAACACCCTAAAAATCGTGTGTAAAAACAGAGGGGTGTAACATACACCTCAGAGATCACAGAATAAACAGTGACATACTGAGTACAGTTTTGCTTATTTCCTTCAAAGAAAGATGCATGCTGCTCAAATTTGATATATATAAGTGTTACTGATATCATGTAACACCCTAAAGTCACTGTATGTGATTAGGGTCACAGTAACCCATGTAACCCTGAAATGCCACGAAATACTAATGAAACACACTGCATTTAACATTATGGTCATTCTGAAATCAGCACATACATGACTGATATTCGGGCTACAACCCAAGAACTGTAGGGCAACATCCCAAGAACTGTATAGCTGCTTCCTATAAGGATTGCATGCTACCTAATGAGGTATTTAGGCACTTAACAACTGCCTGGTAATTCACTCTTCCTCGAAGGGGGAAGTGAAGTGAAATGCTGATGAGATATACACACAACATATCCGAGAAGTTATTCATAACTTATATAGATTCAGGATTAATGTGTGATGATACCGATATGGTGATTTCTGATGAATTGCTTTTGATAAGACCACTGCATCCACAAATAACGTTGAAATCTGTACAACGTTAAAACCGCCGTCACTAATAAAGTGTAAACTCGGATGGGAAACTACATCCCAATGACTATAAGGTGACTATTGCTCAGCGTTTACATTTTCAAGTAAGGGCGGAATGCTTAACTATATATATAACACATAACCTGATACCATGCTTAATTGCAAATCATTGGATCAAAAGATGATAGTTATATAATATATCCCGCCTGATACACTTTGGCACTATAGCCATACATAAGAGTGGGAAGGACAGGTGCATCGCTGTAGGACTGGTTGATATAATCCCAGTACCGAAGGCAGGATGTGGCACCCGAATAACAGCTGATAACTGTTGGGTGACCACCATGCAAAACCTTCCAGGCGTAACTCCTTCGTCCTCGGATGCAGGTGAACTGTTCCTACAATATGTTGACATCACATGAAAGCATTATGATGAATCCCCTGTATATTCATATGAGTTGTCATCACTAAAAATGACACAGGGTTCGAATCGTCGAAATGAGTATAACTCCGATGAATTCATTAGTACAGAACAGCTGCTGAGATTATTCCTCCGGCTGGATTGCAATCATTCACAATCCCTGTACATTCCGGTGACACTTTGCACTGGACTGATCACCACATTTAATATAATCTGTGATATATAAATCGTCAGGAAAAGCGTTGCAATCAGTACAACGCTGTCTAAACTCACAAGATGAGTAATAGATTTCCTCAGATGTAATGGTATAAGGCACAATGTGATCTACGCTAAAATCGCGTATGCTCGGGCACTGTATTGTGACCTGCGCTACGATCGCATATGCATGGACACAATATGACCCGTGCCGATGACGTGGACACATTCCATACAACCCCCGGTACGAGCGGACAAGGTTGGTTGCCACGACATCACATCTGAAATCAATAAATCACTCAGAGAGAAGGTGTTGACATCAGTACAACGCCATTATACATATAGTCATGAGGATTTTAAAGGGGACACAGTCCCTCCGATATTGACAACATGGTACACATAATTATTACCATGCTCTCTGATTGTATATTTGATATCCCACAGCATACGATGATGGTAATAGCAAACCACTTCGCCGCTGGAGGGTAGTGTTGTATTTTATACAGCACATACATGGGCACTATGTGACCCACGCTGATGACGTGAATTCGGGCTGCATCCCAAAAACTGCGATGCACCTTCGGTGCAATGGGCTGCATCCCGAGAACTGCTATCCAGCTTCATCGTAAGCTACCACGTCATCACATCTGAGGTCGGACCTCTGTTGTATTTAAACGGCGCCTGACAACCGCCTAGCAATTTACACTTCCTTGAGGGGGGAAAAAGATAAGCTAAAAAATACAACTAAAAATCCAATAAATAATAAAGACAAATAATAAAACAAGTAAGTTGCATCATCGTTGTTGTTTTGGTAATCGTGACTATATACAGTCAAACCATGCAGAGCTCCATGAAGCTGACACACATATGTATTGAACATTTCTAAGGTCATCAGCCATGACGTACATATGAGCTTGATTTCGAAGACCTAGACATTTGTATACATCTGGTTTAGCCTGTATCCAGACTAGAATTGTATATTGATTCGGTGCAAGCACCATAGCCTCTGCCACCGATGATCATCGAAAAAGGGCAACCATTCTTGATATTTCATACATATCATCTGATTGGATCATTAAAGGTGTCAAGAGTACTCAATGCAATATGCAGGCTACGGCCTGAGTACAACACCTAGGTCAAAGCCACCGAGCTGACCAATGCAGCATAAATGCTAGCTGCCTTTGAAGGCTACATAATAAGTCTATTGCCCTTATGTCTTGAAATGTATCCGTGTATTGGCATCTCTTTGAGGTAGTCATGCCTGCTGAATAAGCCATACTAATCATCTTATCTTTATTGGTCATTACATATCTGATCATACCGCCATTAAACAATGCCTATTCTGTGAGATTATTATATCACGAGGCATTTCGGTAGTGCACATCAAAAATATACAAGTGCATATGATTGTTTCTACTCTTTATAGAGACACTCTGCTCTCATTCGCCAGTTCTTTCAGAACAGCAGAGATCATCAGCTCTTCATCCGACCTTCTAGGGTTGAGTTGTTTGTCAGATGTATTGATTTATCGGACACCACATCTCAGAGGTCTATCCATCATGGAAGACAGAGTCCGTGCAGTCATGGGTATTCAGCCTCTAATATAGCTATCATAGCTATCCAGCCTATGGCCCAACTGTTGGCAAGCAGCCTCTACGCCGCATGGCTACAAATGGCAAGTCTAACCTTCGGTCATTCTTGGGCATAGTCGGCCAATTCAGGAGATTTATCCCGAAATTCTCCAAAATTGCCGAGCCACTCATGTATTCCATGTGCCATATGAAAACAGCCAACATATCGCCCTATGACCCTAAAAAGGGAGTCATCTCCTTCAACAAGGGGAAGTGGGTTATGCTGTAAAATTGACCAGTCTGGTCATCATAAAGGTGACAGATTTGAGAAAATCGATTGAAACTTGTATTGAAAATGTATATTCCTTAAGATAAGGTATTGCACCTAAAGGAATAAAGGTTTCATCGTCTGAAATAGGAAAGGAGTTTTTCATTGACTCTAGCTCCTGAATCCAGAATCACATAGAAAATATATTCTATTCTGTGCATATAGAAAGTACATTAGATTCAGATTCTAAGTATACAAGTGGACTTGAATGCACTCGGGTCTGTACTGAGCTGCAATTGTCCAAAGTTTTATCCTGACATCACTACTTATTTGTGGAATAGTATACAATGGTATAAACCATCCACATATAGATTGACATCATACTTGTGGTTTCATATCATTTTGGCACATAAGACACGCATGCTTCATTGAGGAATTATGACTCTTTGAAAGCTCATTCTGGAATGTTTAGAAATTTGTCGCCTCGTCCATTAGGCCACGAAACTTGGGAAAACATCTGGAATTCGGCGTTCAGTTCTGAATGCGTAATCGACTGTTCCCCGTTCCCCCCCGTTGCGGAGCGCTCGTGTAACAAAGACGACACGTCACGATCCCCGTTCATGCATCGGCCCAGAGCGGACCTGTCATCATAAATATGTAACGTTATTTTGCGTCTTCAGCGCAATCCACGAGGGAGGTTGGATCGAAACTCGAGAACCGAAACGCGAAGCGAAACCTTGCGATTCGTGTTACGAGAACAGTACAGAACGGTGAAGGAACCGTAGAATACAAGAGCTCACGGGGTTCGTTCAGCTTTCACAAACCCTCATCACCGTGTGTAAAATACTAAGATATATTAAGTGGTGAAAGGTTTGTTGTAAAAAAAGAGACCCTTCGTTGATATTAAATAGGGTGTCCGCGGGAGACACGGAAGCCCCTAGAGTGCGGTGCGTGGTGCTGGAGGTTCGACCCGTAAGATTCACAGGTGCGCCTCACAGGTATATGAGCGCACGTGTGCTTAAGTATGATGTTCGTCAATTTTGGATGTAATTTTTGACACCTAGAGCCGCCTGGGCACCTTCAGGGGCAGCGGTTCCGGGTGTCCCGTTCCCCAATAGGTAGCGAATTGAATGCTTTTGAAATGGGCGGCTGACGGGTGGGACACCCAAGAATGGTTGCAGTGATTTCCACTGCAACCTATTGGGATGGTTGATGGAGGATCTGACCATAACATCCGCCTGTGCATTTCAAATGCATACAACATACAGGAGGGCGAGTAGTGTAGTTGAATAGGGGCGTAGATACTGATGGGGGCTAGGGGCTCCCACGTTACGTGATGTTTTAGTTTTTTTGAAGTTGGTTTCCTGTGTCGGTTGCACGGGAATGGGCGTCACCCCATAGATTTTATGTTTTAATTACACATAGGGAACATATTTTTACTGACGGTTGCAGGACATATGTAAATTTTTACTGGAATTGTCAGAGGTGGGCCTTTTTAGCTGCTAAAAAGGCCCACCTCTTAACACCTGGGGATTCGAGTTCGTGGTGTCGTTCTGACGGATTGCGTGGGGTGTGGTTTTTTTGTTCGCATGTAGGAAAAATGGTGAATAACAAAAGGAAGCGATCAGATGTGCGTGAACGTGCGAACGAAGATGTTTCCGGAGATTGTGCTGGCGGTGGTTCTACTACCTCAGGTGATATGGTCCGAACCCAGTTTACTCAGATGAGTACGCTGAGCTCAAGAGAGATCTTAACATCTTTTTTGTTTAGAGGGTTCGTCTCATGCGCGCTCGCATGTTATTTAGTAGTCGAAAGGAACAAGGAAGACCCAGAGAATAACGAGCCCCTAGACTTTTATTTTCGTGAGAATAACGCGGATAACATATTCTGTATCCGCACTGCATACGAGAGATATGTTCTAATGGGTAGATTGTTGCACGAAATGGCACACACCGAGTCACCTTGTGACCGGCTTCCTGAAACCTTTTGTGAGGCAGAGGCACTTTTACGCATCACGGGCAATAGGAATAGGGTGTGGCAATGTGTCTTGACAAAATTTCCTGGCCAAAGAATCACCCTCTCCGATTTGAGCAGCGTGTGCCATGACCTTAAAGAGGCAGGGACATCTACGGAAGATGCGCGTGTTAAAGCTTGTACACCTTGGACGTCCGCTGAGAGTTGCCGGTGGTGGACTCCCATATGGATACTTGATCTTGTTAGGACTGTTTATGAAGGCACAATAGATTTAGATCCCTTCAGCGAGCGAGAGTGTAACCGTGAAAGGGTTAAGGCTAGGACGTATTACACAGAAAAACGCGACGGTTATGCTAGGCGAAATAGGTGGTTTAAAAAGGTATTTGCCAACCCTCCCGGTGGAACCACAGGGGGGAAGAGTAATATGGGAAGGGCTTTGAAGCGTGCGGTCAAGGAGTTTGAGGAAGGAAACGTGGAGTGTTGCATTCTTTTGTTCAAAGCCTCTGTGGGATACCAGTGGTTTGAAATGGTGTACACACTACCACACGTGTTCCTTCGGGAAAAACCGTCGTTTTTTAATCCTGAGCGACCGGAAGTGGACGCCCCTACCCTTCATGGGTATGTTGTTGTTTATGTTGGAAACAACGTCAGTGGTTTCATTAATGTTTTTAAGGACGTGGGGTTCATTCCAGGGGTAGGGGCGTCCTGGGCGTTCAACAAGTCTAGCTAGGTTTGTTTTTTCCCATATCCCCACTAGAAACCAGGTCGAGATTTCGTGCACCTATGTCTCCTACCTACGGCGGGGGGCCTCGGGGTGAGGGGTGGGGGGGTTCAGAGGCTCCGCTGGACAACCTTGTCCACTTCTTGATGTTTTCAGAGGCCTTCCAGCAGCTGAGCCCAAGCGTGCGGGATAGTTTGCATCTGAAAACCCGTCTGTCTTGCAGTGACCGGTACCACCCTCACCCTCCCTCCATTGTTCGTGTATTGTTTAAGCATGCTTGAACTCTTATATTTCATGCTTAGGCATCTCAGAATATGTAACCTTTCTGAGTATGTGTGCCTTTCAATTCAACAGAGCTTGCAACGGCTTCGAGGTTGCACTTCGTCTAGAAGTGCAAAACCGCCTCGAAGCTGGTGAACGGGAGGAGGCCATATTCTTGGTAATCTTGGTCACCCTCCTAAGCTCCTACTCCTGGTTACAGGAGGGACAGTTGGCCGAGCTGGTTGGTGGCCAGGGCCCTTTTCATTGGCCGCGCCGGGAGCACGGCCCAACCATTGAGGCTCTGCTCCTCGGCATTGTGAACGTGGAGGATGCTGAGGAGGGGTCGGTGACCATCCCTGACTTCTTTGGCGCCAACCCCACCCCATATGGTTTTGGCGTGGGGCGGATTGGGTCTCGGAGCCTTTTGGAAGGATTGCTTCCCGAAGGCCATCATTACGGCACGGCAGTTGCACAAGCTTCCGGTTAGTCTCATACACAACCTCCTGTATCGGCACACTTTTCTCCTTAGCCCTTCAGCTGGTTCCCGAACCCTTGCATTTTTTCTATCGGTGCTTGAACTTTTTACTTCAGGCTAGGCTAGCGGCCCCCTCTGGTGCTTCTTTGCTTCACAGTCACCCTCCTGGCACCCCCCCTTCCTTGATTATGTCATGCACAACTACCTGCTCCATTATGCGCTTTTAGTGAATGAAACTGTGGTGGTGGTGGCATAGTTGCTGTGGAGCAACTGAGGGTGCTATGTGGATTGACACCACATGGCATCTTCAAGACGCGTGGGGTGGAAAGACGGTGGTTGACCATCCAGTCCGTCGATGTGGTGGATACTCCCAACGACGTGCAAATGTTTATTGACCTCCTTGGTAAAGGGAGCCTCCCAGCTGCCCCTTTGGGGAAACCCTTTGCGTTGGGACTCCTTTGGGGAAACGTGCTGGTGGCGCGCCTTGTGAACACCGGCATATTCCCTGAGTGTGACTATCTCCCTGCATTAAGTAAGGACCCCTCTCTCTCTCTCTCTTTCTCTTTCTCACTCACTCTGGCTTTCTGTTTATTCCATGTTTATTAGGCCTTGTTCTTATTAGAGTTGGAAACCATATCCCAACCACGACTTCCATTTCTCACACAGACATAGCACACGCACAAAGATAGATACACAATTAAGAAATGCGTGTAGCTGTGAGTGTGCTAAGATATGTCTTAAGATATGTGTGCATCCGTGCGTGTGCTGAGCCTGTGCGTGTGCTAAGATATGTCCTGAAATATGTGGGTATCTGTGCGTGTGCTAAGATATGTGCTGGAATATGTGTGTATCTGTGCGTGTGCTAATAAGATATGTGTTAACATATGTATGTATCTGCGTGTGTGTTAAGATATGAGTCAAGCTATGTGTGTACCTATGTCCGTGTGCTATGCCTGTGCTAAAATATATGAGTAACTCTGTGCGTGTCCTATGGCTGTGCTAGAATATATGTATATCTGTGCGTGAGCAAAGCCTGTGCCAGGATATGTGTTAAGATATGTGGGTATCTCTGTGTGTCCTAAGATATGTGCTGAAAGATGTGGGTATCTGTGCCTGTGCGAGGATATGTGTTAAAATATGCATGTATCTGTGCGTGTGCTAAGATATGTGTTAAGATATGTGGGTATCTGTGCGTGTGCTGAGATATGTGCTAAGATATGTGGGTAGCTGTGCGTGTGCTAAGATATGTGTTGACATATGCGCGTACCTGTGTGCGTGTGCTATGCTTGTGCTAGAATATATGACCAACCGTGTGCTTGTGCTATGCCTGTGCTGTAATATATGTATATATGTGCGTGTGCTAAGCTTGTGCTAGGATATGCGTTCAGATATGTGTGTACCTGTGCGTGTGCTAAGATACGTGTATATTTATGTGCGTGTGCTAAGGTATGTGCTGGAATATGTGGGTATCTGTGCGTGTGCTAAGATATGTGCTGAAATATTGTCACTTGCATATGCAGTGGAGCCTTCGCCACTTGCATATACAGTGGAGCCCTTGTCACTTGCATATAGTGTTATGCGTATATCTTATATATGTATATCTGTGCGTGTGCTCAGCCTGTGCTAGGATATGTGTTAAGATATGTGTGTACCTGTGCGTGTGCTGAGATATGTGTGCTGAAATATGTGGGTATCTGTGCGTGTGCTAAGATATGTGCTGAAATATGTGGGTATCTGTGCGTGTGCTCAGATATGTGCTAAGATATGTGCAAATGTTTATTGACCTCCTTGGTAAAGGGAGCCTCCCAGCTGCCCCTTTGGGGAAACCCTTTGCGTTGGGACTCCTTTGGGGAAACGTGCTCGTGGCGCGCCTTGTGAACACCGGCATATTCCCTGAGTGTGACTATCTCCCTGCATTAAGTAAGCACCCCTCTCTTTCTTTTTCTCACTCACTCTCGCTTTCTGTTTATTCCATGTTTATTAGGCCTTGTTCTTATTAGAGTTGGAAACCATATCCCAACCACGACGTCCATTTCTCACACAGACATAGCACACGCACAAAGATAGATACACAATTAAGAAATGCGTGTAGCTATGAGTGTGCTAAGATATGTCTTAAGATATGTGTGCATCCGTGCGTGTGCTGAGCCTGTGCGTGTGCAAAGATATGTGTTAAGATATGTGGGTATTTCTGCGGGTGGTAAGATATGTGCTAAGATATGTGGGTAGCTGTGCGTGTGCTAAGATATGTGTTGACATATGCGCGTACCTGTGTGCGTGTGCTATGCTTGTGCTAGAATATATGACTAACCGTGTGCTTGTGCTATGCCTGTGCTATAATATATGTATATATGTGCGTGTGCTAAGCTTGTGCTAGGATATGTGCTAAGATATGTGTGTAGCTGTGCGTGTGCTAAGATACGTGTATATTTATGTGCGTGTGCTAAGGTATGTGCTGGAATATGTGGGTATCTGTGCGTGTGCTAAGATATGTGCTGTAATATTGTCACTTGCATATGCATGCAGTGGATCCTTCGCCACTTGCATATACAGTGGAGCCCTTGTCACTTGCATATAGTGTTATGCGTATATCTTATATATGTATATCTGTGCGTGTGAGACTCAGCCTGTGCTAGGATATGTGTTAAGATATGTGTGTATCTGTGCGTGTGCTGAGATATGTGTGCTGAAATATGTGGGTATCGGTGCGTGTCCTAAGATATGTCGTGCTGAAATATGTGGGTATATGTGCGTGTGCTAAAATATGTGCTGGAATATGTGGGTAGCTGTGCGTGTGCTAAGATATGTGCTAAGATATGTGGGTAGTTGTGCGTGTGCTAAGATATGTGTTAACCCCTAAGGGGCGGTTTGTACCGTATACGGACGGATTCGATTGTGAGAATATGCATCCAAGTGGTTCTACAATCATGCCCTTGGCTTGCCGAAATATGCATTCCAAGGCGCGTGCACCTACCTGTGTGTATGTCGCAAATGACTAATCACTGGGATGGGTAGTCCATATAGGACATATATCTCACATAGCAACATTTTCAATTACGACAATTCTTGAAAACTTGCCTTTTAGAGCTTGAATTTTGTCTTAAAATATACGAAATCAAGGCTTACACCCGACGATCCCGCCCAATTGGGTGGAGTTGTGAAGGCATGTCGCGTGCCCAATGTCCACTAGCGTCCCCTGCATGGTTGTTTGCATGACACATGCTATATATCCCCACAAATAGGAAGCAATCGCCTTCAATTGCGCTTAAGTATGGGAAAGCATTCCTTAAGTATGGAAAACATTTACAATTAAGTGTTTTTTGGGTGTTTTTTTGGTGTTTTGGGGGGCGTTTTTGCTCATAGTCGGTATATTTGCCGGTATACAGGTGCGCTACCGGGTGGGAATATGTTCATGTGACCAATCCCCAAGTTTTCATGACGATAGTCACCCAACGAAGTCGAAATGTAAGTTGTAATAGGAGATTGGAGAAATTTTACATGTCCCAAAATCATGAAAACTGGGTTGGATATGCCGAAAATCTGAATATATATGGTGCACGGATGCATGTTATGGCGCTCTTAAAGTTACATGGTGGTCATACACAGCATACATGATAACGTGAATGCACATCGATGTCCGCGATACGCGACAATGCCTACAATCCCCAAAACACCGTTTTTTGCAAGAAATTCCATCCGCCCCTTAGGGGTTAACATATGTGTATACCTATGTGCGTGTGGTATGCTTGTGCTAGAATATATGAGTAACCGTGTGCTTGTGCTATGCCTGTGCTAGAATATATGTATATATGTGCGTGCGCTAAGCTTGTGCTAGGATATGTGTTAAGATATATGTGTACTTGTGCGTGTGCTAAGATATGTGTATATCTATGTGCGTGTGCTAAGATATGTGCTGGAATATGTGGGTATCTGTGCGTGTGCAAAGATATGTGCTGAAATATTGTCACTTGCATATGCAGTGGAGCCCTTGTCACTTGCACGCACAGTAGAGCCCTTGTCACTTGCATATGCAGTGGAGCCCTTGTCACTTGCATAT
>LGRX02014836.1:0-19488 GCA_001247695.2 Cymbomonas tetramitiformis
CAACTTGGCGATCAAGGCGGCCAGCTTCGTCTTCTTCTGCACAAACTGCAGTCGCCGAATCTCCTTACCATCCTCGTCCATCTGTCCTGTGCCGCAAGTCTCGTAACAAGACCACGGCACTTGCGCCTCATGCTGCACCTCACTGTCACACACTTTGAAGTTGGCCAAGCCGCCACACTTCTCGCACCTCCCTCTCAAGCACTCCATGGCATGCTTGTCCCCCACCCGCGGACACAACAAGCTCTCGGCGAAAGTTGATGTCGACCTCCCCGGGAAAAGGTTTATTTTAGATTAAGTTTTTGACATCTACTGGATTAAGTTTTGTCTGGGGTAGATTTAGATTAAGTTCATGTGACACGATCGATCGAGAGGTCATCAGACCTGAGACAGGTCGTCATCGTCATTTCGCCGGATCCGAGGTGCCATGCCATGCCATGCCACCGCTCCGAGCGGAGGTCAGGCGCACATGGTAAAACTGCGAACGGAAGGTCAAAGGCAAAGGGAAAGGCAAAGGGTGTAAGATTTAGCGGCAGTAGGAATAGTTTTTAGAAGCATATGAAAAGTATTCTAGTGCTTCTGAAAACTATTCCTACGTCTTCTATATCATAAACCCTTTGCCTTGCCTTTTTACCTCTGCACGCGACCGGCAAGCATCTTTGAAACTTCCGAGTTTCAAAGATGCGTTTTGTATTTTGGGTTCACCCTAATTTTACAAAACGGCCGAGCGCTTCCCGTTTGTGCGGGATATTCACATTTATTTCATGGAATATTTCACATGGTTTAACACACATGCACACGCATGGGAAACCCTCGGCTGTTTGGCATTTTTGGGTTTGGGTTCGAACCCAAACCCAAACCCAAAACATCTGCCTTAGAAATAAATTGCGCGTTTCGCGTACAAGTAACTTGAAGCTTTGAGCTTCAGGTAACTTAAAGATTTGTATCTTGGCAGTATTTGTGCCAAGTTTCGCGCTCTAGGACGCACGGGAAGCCCTCGGCTGTTTGGCATCTTTGGGTTTGGGTGTCACGTTCGAACCCAAACCCAAAACATCTGCCTTAGAAATAAATTGCGCGTTGGGCGCACAAGTAACTTGAAGCTTTGAGCTTCAAGTAACTTAGGTAAATATCTCTTGGCAGTATTTGCGCTAAGTTTCGTGCGCTAGGACGCACGGGAAGCCCTCGGCTGTTTGGCATCTTTGGGTTTGGATACGTTCGAACCCAAAGGCAAAGGCATAGGACAGTTTCGTAGATTCTGTCCCGATGCCTTTGCAACCTCGCACGCTAACTCATATTATAATGAATATTTAACATTCAAGCGTTGGATACCCCACGCCAACGGGAAGCGCTCGGCTGATTTGTTATTTGGGTATGCGCACCCAAATGACAAAAACGCATCTTTGAAACTCGTTAGTTTCAAAGATGCGTGGCCGATGCCTTCGTGCTTATGTGTATATTTCATATGAAATATACCGTGGAATAAATGTGAATATCCCGCACAAACGGGAAGCGCTCGGCTGTTTTGTAATTTTAGGGTGCACCCAAAATACCAAACGCATCTTTGAAACTTCCGAGTTTCAAAGATGCTTGCCGGTCGCGTGCAGCGGTAAATGTCAAGGCAAAGGGTTTATGATATATAATAAGTAGTTTTTAGAAGCAATAGAATATTTTTCATATGCTTCTGAAAACTATTCCCCAGCATGCAAGCATGCAACCTGCTCTCGGCACCATGCGGCACCATGCAACCTGCCTTCCCCAGCATGCATGCTGCCCTCCGCTCGGCAGCATGCAATGTGTTGATGGGATTTCGCCGGAAATTTCCGGCGAAGAGACGATGACGACCTGTCTCAGGTCTGATGACCTCTCGATCGATCGTGTCACATGAACTTAATCTAAATCTACCCAAACAAAACTTAATCCAGTAGATGTCAAAAACTTAATCCAACATAAACCCCGAGCCGACCTCCCCGCCTTTGCAATAGTGCAAACCATTCCCGTGTTCCCCACCGCCTTTCGCCTATGCTCAGGTGTCCTTCGAACCCGTGGGCAACATGTCGCCGAAGTGCACGCACATGGTGAATGCCCCGCCTCTCGGGCCTTGTCAAAGCCCTCAAGGACCATTCTCATGTCTTCGTGGTACCTACAACAACAAGATATGTTGTCCTTCCTTCGCAGCCGCACAACATTGTGCGGCTTGCACACCCCTTGCTTCTCAAAGGAACGTTGCCCAATCTTGAGAGCGGGGTACTTGGCTTGAAACCTCCTATATATTACTAGTTGAGAGGCTTCCAACCAATGTTTGCTCACGAACTCCCTCGGTGTTCTCAAAGCACCGGTGTTGGGGTCACGTGCCAACACGACGTCCTTTTTGCAAGGACTAACTCGAGTGTTGTTCGGGTGCAACCAAAAAGCTCTAATAAGAGCACAAGTCGCCATTGTCAAGCATCGGGTAGACAATCTCCGTTCCGCAAGCATCACGCCCTCCCAAAGGCCACGACGCCCTCTCTCCTCAGTTCCCATGTGTGCCCCCTCCCTCAAGTTTGAATTTCCGACCACCCCAAGCGTTCCAACGCGTTGATGCACACCAAGCATCGTGCAAGCCGTACGCACCAAGTTATCCTCGGCCAAGTTGCTCCCAAATGCCGCAGCCGCTATCCCCCTCGTTAGACTAACGTTCGCACGTGTGATTCGTCGTGCTAAGCGTGATAACGCGTCCCTCAAATTCGCCACAACACAATTCTTCACTGTCTCCTCGCGCCGGTCACCTAACGACACCAATGCCGCATTGCACTCCTTGTGCACCTTCGAACTCAAGCCCGCCGGAAGGGACTCGATATACGCCCTCCCCGCACCCGCAATGCGGTGAGGGCTTCTCCCAAATGCCGTTCGCATCTTCTCGACCCACCAACCCTTATTCCCGCGCGTCAACTCCTCAAAACCGTCACTTACTTGCGGCAATTGACCTCTAGGACGTTCGTAAGTTTCCTCATGCCCACCTTCCAACTCGTCTGACATTTCCACATCGTCACAAACCTCCTCTGAGTGAGCGTGATTAACATCACCTTGTCCTTTTGCTGATGTCCAGGCCTCGCACAACAAATCTATCTTCCCCACCAACGTCTCAAGCGTATCCATATCATCATCTTTCAGGGGCCACACTCCAAGAGGTATAATGCGAGCGGAATCTCCAACCTCTACGAGAAGGGGTAACAAGTCTATAAGAACGGGAGGAATATCCCAATTCGGTCCCGGATTGTAGGCAGCGTCGGAGCCACACAACGCCAAAAAAAACGCTCACTGCAAGCAGCGTAATGTGGAGAGTCGTACATAACACCCCAAATAGCCACGATCGTTGATCCCGCACGAGCGTGACGTTCAATAACCCTTCGCCGATATGCGTCCCTGTCACCAAACAATCTAGTAAGACACACGTAAACCCTTCCTTGACGCGAAGTCTCACAGCAGCACAATCACATGTCTTTTGTACACACGTTTCGGTGTGTAGATATTCATACCGTTAAAGCTTGTGGGATTGGGGCGCCGTTTCGTGCTGCCACCCATATTCGCGCCCTCCTACACCGTTTGCTCCGATTCCAAGACATATCGCGTATGCATATCCATAGTAATATATACAAGTTTGTCTTTCTCTTCAAGCATTTTCACATACTTACTTCCACGAAATGCTTGGGCGGTTTTGTCCTCGATTCATACTGAGCTGACGTGACACGTGCATGAACATTTCTCGTATGTCCGATCCGATCCCAGATCCATCGACGTACGAGAAATGCTTGGGTGGTTTTGTCCTCGATTTATAATGAGCTGACGTCACACGCGCATGCACATTTCTCGTATGTCGGATCCGATCCCAGATCCATCGACGTACGAGAAATGCTTGGGCGGGTTTGTCCTCGATTTATAATGAGCTGACGTCACACGCGCATGCACATTTCTCGTATGTCGGATCCGATCCCAGATCCATCGACGTACGAGAAATGCTTGGGCGGTTTTGTCCTCTATTTATACTGAGCTGACGTCAAACGTGCATAAACTTTTCTCGTATGTCGGATCCGATCCCAGATCCATCGACGTACGAGAAATGCTTGGGCGGTTTTGTCCTCGATTTATACTGAGCTGACGTCAAACGTGCATGAACTTTTCTCGTATGTCGGATCCGATACCGGATCCATCGACGTACGAGAAATGCTTGGGCGGTTTTGTCCTCGATTTATACTGAGCTGACGTCACACATGCATGCACAGTTACTGCGTCTCAGCGCCCCAGTTGGTGCAAGCGAGCGGAAGCCATTCTTGAAGAACACTTCTTAGAGCTAGCACTTCGGAAACTGCAATGACCTCAAGAAACCGAGGCGGAAACAACGCGCCCGCCAGAACCCGTGGGTCGAGAGTGTCCCGAAACGCCCCTGAATACCACCGCTGCCATGTCGTTGGATGCGACAGTAAACTAATTCCAGCGCAGACTTGTAGGGTTTGCAATAGGAGCTTTCACTTTAGCTGTGCGAATAAAAGTATCCGGCGGTGCAGTGTGGCGAATGCAAAGAGGTACTGGCAGAAGATAGGTGCTGCTATTGTCAAAAGGGGGCTTTCGTTACGCGATGCAAGGTGTGCGGGATTCGCTACCACCCTAAGTGTCAAGAGGCAAGAGGCCTAAAGAGAGATTTGTTCAACCGCGGTCGCGAGGAATGCGTGGAGGAGCCTGGCGGAGGAAGATCGGAGCCCCCTGTCGTGAACATGCACGACACGGAGGCGACGAAACGACTGGGGGAGCTGCCCGGTCCGAAGACCGCCGTGAGGAAAGCATTAGATTGGAATGCTTTCGATCATGCCCTGACAATAGCATACGATAGATGCTATACAGGGCAAGAAGATGGTGAGCACCTTTTCGAATCACATGTTGGTAGAGCCTATAGTCATGCGTATGGATAATGCCCGAAACCCTGCTTGTGTAAACGCGCATGGTTTTGGTGTGGTATGAATTAGGTGGGCTCGACGTGCCTCCTCCGCCCTCACCCCCTCCGCCAGCACCTGAAGTCTGCTGCTTCATCTCGGCCAGGAAGACGATGGACGTGGAGTACACAAGTGCTCGCACTGCGGTGCGAGCTACCACAACGTCTGCCTTCTAGGCAAAGGCATCGAGGAGGTGAGCAATTGTGGTAGACCGGAGTGCATGGCGAAGCGCACGGTCTACCCAACCTCGCAAGCGGAGAAGGACGCTGCGAAGCTCTCAAAAGTAGGCGCCCTGCTGCTGGAAGGCGCGCTCAAGCAATGGCCACCGCCCCTTCAAGCGGCCACACCCCCCGAGGTTGGTGAGGGGGATGTGGAAGCGCCGTCGGGAGCGGAGCAACCCGCGGACGCTCCCGCCCCCACGAGCACGGAAGTTCTCGCGGCGGGAGAGCCCGCACCGGCGGAGGTGGTGTTGGCTCCGCCCCCAATCACGGGGAGCCCCGCGGCGGGAGAGCCCGCACCTGCGGAGGTGGTCGTGGAGGATGCCGCAATCGCAAAGGGTCCCGCGGCGGGAGAGCCCGCACCGGCGGAGGTGGTGTTGGCTCCGCCCCCAATCCCGGGGAGCCCCGCGGCGGGAGAGCCCGCACCTGCGGAGGTGGTGGTGGAGGATGCCGCAATCACAAAGGGTCCCGCGGCGGGAGAGCCCGCACCGGCGGAGGTGGTAGTCGCTCCGCCCCCAATCACGGGGAGCCCCGCGGCGGGAGAGCCCGCACCGGCGGAGGTGGTCGTCGCTCCGCCCCCAATCACGGGGAGCCCCGCGGCGGGAGAGCCCGCACCGGCGGAGGTGGTCGTGGAGGCGCCCGCTGCCGCGGATTGGCCGGGGTGGGCGAAGGCCACGTTGGAGCAACGTGTTGCTTTTTATCCCCGTTGGGTGCATCACCGTGATCTGTCGCAGTTAGCACCGGTGGTGTACGTGGCGGGGGATGGGGTGCATGGGAAGGAGGGGTACACGGAAAAGTCCAAGGGGCGTTTCGAGAGGGGATCCGTCGTGTATCACCAAGGGCAAGTACACAAGGGCGCGTATATTGCGGGGACGATCTTGCACGTGAAAGACCGTGGGTGGTTCACCATATGCGGTGGGCCAATCCACGGCAGATACGCCACCCCGCACCTTACGCACATCTTCAGGATGAACCGGCTCAACCAGGGGAGCACGGATAAGGCCCGTGGTGCCGCCCACTTCAAGACTGAAGAGGGGTCGGACATTGTGTACGAGTGCGCGAGAATCTTCTTCCCGAAGCTCATCAAGCTGCACAAGCACTACGGCTTGGAGAACGGTACGGCATTCTCTTTGTTTGTGTGAATCGGTACTCTTGCGGGGGGTGCTGAGCATGCTTGCGGTGAAATTGCTTTTGTCTAAGTGGTAGCCCCCAATTTCTTTTTGACAAGCTCGACGTCCGATTGTGGGCTCTTCACAGGTGTCTCTTTGCCTCCGATCGTGAGGCAATTGACGGCAAAGGATCTTCAGGGTGACAACTTCTCCTCGCCGCACTACACGCAAGATGACTACGTCTTCGTGGACGCGCTTGCTCGGTGGGGAGGGGGTGCGAATGCAGAGCCGCAGGGTGGTGCGTCGGCGATTGCCGTCCCGGCGGAGGACGAGGGCGAGGACGTGGATACCGCCGGCACCCCACCGAGGAAGAAGTTGAGGAACCAACTCGCGGGAGCCAACTCCCAGGGAAACCCGGCGGAGAGGTCGAGCCTCCCGCGGATACGGCAGCCGGCGGGTAAGGTTGGTAGGGGCTTGAGCTCGGGTGGCGGTGGCCCGCAAACTTCAGCAAAGGGTCAAAAAGGGGGAGATCCTCTGCTGGCAGCGGAAGCATGCCGGCCTCGGGGCGTGCGTCAACGAGGGGCGCGGCGCCGGCGCCGTCAGCCCGCACGGTGGCCCCCCCTCAACCGCTTGTCGCTCTGTCGGAGGTTACCGAGGAGCGGTCGCACGAGTGAGATGGCCGAAATGCATAATCGATGATATCCATGGAATCGCTATATCGGACTTCGGTCGCAGTGGAATCGCATGAATTCTTAGGACTTTGCGAAAAATATTTTTCAAAAAAATATTTTTTCAGGGTGAAATCGCGAAAAAACCGTTGTTTTTAGCTTGTTTTGGCGTTCTACACCATTACGCGGGTGAGGAGTGCAGCGATTCGTGGAATTGAGGGGTTTCACATATCACGTAATTAATCCTGATGGTCACCGCAATTTGAAATTTTGAAAAAAAATATTTTCTTGGCCCAAATCGGCCGAAAATCGCGTTTTTTTGCCTGTTTTGGCCTGTCGCGGGCCTGTTTTGGCGTTCTACGCCACTCCGCGCGTGTGGAGTGCTCATATTCGTGGGAATGAGGGTTTTCACATATCACCTAAGCACTCCTGATGGGAATCGCAATTTGAAATTTTGGAAAAAAATATTTTTTGGGCCCAAATTTCAACAGAAATAGATTTTTTTTGCCTGTTTCGGCCTGTCGCGGGCCGGTTGTGGCGTTCTACGCCACTCCGCGCGTGTGGAGTGCACATATTCGTGGAAATGAGGGTTTTCACATATCACCTAAGCACTCCTGATGGGAATCGCAATTTGAAATTTTGGAAAAAAAAAAAAAATTGGGCCCAAATTTCAACAGAAATAGATTTTTTTGCCTGTTTCGGCCTGTCGCGGGCCTATTTTGGCGTTCTACGCCACTCCGCGCGTGTGGAGTGCACATATTCGTGGGAATGAGGGTTTTCACATATCACCTAAGCACTCCTGATGGGAATCGCAATTTGAAATTTTGGAAAAAAATATTTTTTTGGCCCAAATTTTAACAGAAATCGATTTTTTTGCCTGTTTCGGCCTGTCGCGGGCCTGTTTTGGCGTTCCACGCCACTCGGCGCGTGCGGCGTGCACACAATCGTGGAAATGAGGGTTTTCACATATCACTTAAACACTCCTGATGGGACTCCCAATTTGAAATTTTGGGGAAAAATATATTTTTGGGCCCAAAAATTAACAGAAATCGATTTTTTTGCCTGTTTCGGCCTGTCGCGGGCCTGTTTTGGCGTTCCACGCCACTCGGCGCGTGCGGCGTGCACACAATCGTGGAAATGAGGGTTTACACATATCACTTAAACACTCCTGATGGGACTCACAATTTGAAAATTACCCAAATCGATTACAGAATCGTTGTTATGTTGGCATATTTTGCGTGGGCCCTGTTGGGCGTTATGCACAACACGCCGAGAGTAGATGCTATTCAGCATGGTGTTGTTTGGGTTCTAAGATTCTAGTGATCTATCCTGCTGTGATAGTTATACTTCTTCACAACAACCCTAGAATGCGCTGGTGCTCAGCATCGGTCAACCTATAAAACTCCTTACCGCGGTATTTGCGTCTGGTCATTGTCACTTCCACACACACGACATGATGCGAATATGTCAGACATTTCTTGGATGTGTCTATGTAGTACTCCTCGCAGCTTTCCTCATCCGCCCACTCATAAAATCGGCCTTCAACGACAAATTCCCCCGGTGTAGCATTTACGCCCTCCCCACCAGGCGAGTAGTAGTCGTCTCGCATCCCATCCGCGTTGATCACCTGCTTCACCTCGCTCAACGCCTTCACCAAATAGTAGGGGTGATTAGGATCGCCCCCCGACAGCCTTGCAAAAGTGTTTCCTCGTGCAACCTTCACACTCACGTCATCACGGGCCTCCGCGACTCTTGTTCTGGTGCGCCGGGCATCAGATTCGGTTGCCTCCGTCAAGGTGAACTGCTCCCAGCTGTCCACGTGACTCCGGTACAGGCAACCCTCCGTGTCAGGTTGTGCCTTCGCGCACTGCGCGTAACAATAATCGCAATAGCATTGTCGGTCCCGCTTCAAGCCCACCAACAACCCCACCCCTGCACGCACCGAGTGTAACGCCAAAGTCCGGTCAACCGTGTCAAACCCAGGTCCAGAGATGTCCACGTCCTTGCCGTCAACCAGAAAGAAAAATCTTTGCCCGAACTGAACACCTCTGTCGCGAGCGCTATCCTTCGGCTTTTGCAACCTTTCCATGCAGAACTCGTACAAGCTTTTGGCGTCCAGTATTTTACAATGCCATTTGTCGGTTGTGGACATCACCGCCAAGCTCGCCTCATGCTTCACCGCTACTCCCATCGCGTCTTGCTCACCTCGTGCATGTGACGTCTCAAAGAAGTTGCGCTGTGTCGGGATGCCAAGCCCTCGGGGCCACTCCGCCGACTCTTCCCGCCCGCTCTCCACCACGTCGGCAAATGCGGTTGCGCATTTGTTTTGTGCCGCACTACCATCCGCCCACTCATGCATGAATTTGGGGAGAGGTATACCTCTCTTCACGAAGTACTCACTGACGATAAGTTTCCTCATATGTTGGATACCTCGGTGGGAGTGCGGCAAGGTGTCGCTAATGAGGTAGATCAGGTCCTTCACTATTATTGGGTTGGCCTCGGTGGAAGTCTGACCATCCACGGAACCAACCGCGTGCCGCCATAACACACAACACAGCAGCGTTGCTTGCTTCACTATCCAGTGCAACGACTGAATCGCCCTGGGAATGTTCAGAGCGTGGTTCTCGCTGAAGTCAAACAATATGAGGCAGTGCCCCAAAGGCAAGCCCGCCTTGCACTTGTTGAACATTGTCATGGAGTGCGTGGCCATGAAACAGTGGTAGGCATACGGCTTCAAAAACCGACACGGTTGGGCAGCAGGCACACCGACCAACTTCTCCAACCTCCAACTCCCGTCCGCCGCTTTCCGCACAAACGTGCCCGAACACACACAATTTGGGGACTCCCCTGGGGCGTGGCCAAGGAGCAGAGCTTGCAGTTTTGCAAGCAGCTCACCAGCAGTGGTCGTCTTTTGGACGAACTGCACCCGGTGCTTGTTCTTCCCGTCCTCGTCCACTCCGATATGAACGTTCTCGTAGGTGTGCCAGTCCAGCGTGGCAGTGTTGGAAACCGCCGCCGGACACAACGACCAGTTTTGCAGCCCCCCGCACCGTTTGCAAGAACCCTCCAAGCAGGGCATGTCGTGGTGGTCCTCGTGCTCTCCGTTCGACCGCTGTCTTGGACACAGCAGCGATGCCGTGAAACCGGAGGTTGACCGTCCCACCTCCACTCGACCACACTTGAAGTCCGGGAAAGCAGGAAATGGTTTACGGGCAGACAGCCGTGCCCGAAGGCCTCCAACGCGAGGGCAACACGACGCGTCCGTGCACTTGCAGCCGGAGTGGCCCACCTCCTGGAAACGAGCATACGCCTCCACCACCAACCGCATATCCTCGTGGTACCTGCAGCAGCAGGAAATGGTGTCCCTTCGGGTGAGTCGTTGCACTTGCCTCGGCTTCCGAGTCTCAAAAGATCGGAGTTCGATCTTTTCGGCGGGAAACTTCTTCTTGAACTTGCGGAACACCTCCAACTGTGTCATTTCCAACCACTGCTTCGACACCTTCTCCACGCTTCCATCAATATGCCGCAGCTGGATCACGTCCCGTTTACACGTGGACACCCGACTGATCCCAGCACTCAGCCAGAAGGCTTGGATCTTGTGGGTCAGCTCCGCGCTTATAGCACGGTTGGCCATGTGCAGGTTTTCCAGGACCAACCCTGCCAGAAGACCGGCATTAAGCCGTTGCGCTGTCCCAAGGGCAGCTCCCAACAGCAAGTTGCGGTGCCCAACGAGTCCATCCTTCACCACCTTCACATTTATCCCTAAGATGCTTGCAACAGCACCCTCAACACCCTCCACGTCTCTGCCAAATACCATCGCTGCGCCCGCCATGCGCGTGGCAGCGTTCTGCCTGGAACCATATCCAGCTAGAGCGGCGAACGATGCCCGCAAGCTCGACACGATCGTTCCTCCTACGCGATCCTCCTCTGACAGAAATCTTAGCCGCACAGCTTCTATCTCTTCCGCGGGTAAGGTGCGCACAAAGTTCGAGAGCGCCCCACCAATAAGATGCGGCTTGTTCATGAAAACCTCCTTGAGCTTGTTGTTCCAGTGTTGTATACTTCCATGCGGCACCAGGCAACCCACCGCTGAGGCTCCTGCGGAGGCTGCTGTGGCGCCTAAGGGACCCAGCGTCGATTTCACCCGTGCTTGAGGCGCAGAGACCTCCACCGCGTCCTTGCCCAAGTCTAAACGCTTCCTAGAGCGAGCTTCCCTCCTTCGCGCATTCTGATCAAGGCGCCTTTTCTTAACGGTACTGGTAGGTGTGGGCGCATTCCTCGCATTCCTCCCAACCCCACCTGCCTGCAGCACGCTAGGATCTCTGCTCGGTTTATTCCCAGTTAACACATTCCATTTATCGACGAACTCCGAGATCTGCCCCGCTAGTTCTGTTGCATGATCCACATTCGTTGGTGCAATAGGAAACTCCAAAGGCAAGTTCCGCGCCATGTCGCCGAGGCTCATGAGCCATGGCAATACATCCACAAGGTAAGAAGGAGGAGGCATCCCTTTTCGAAAAACGCCACTCATAAGCGGCAAACATGTAAGGAGTCTACGGGCGAAAGCACGCCTTCAATAAACATATTTGCATGTCTGAACTTTTGCACGGACTCCCACATGCATCAGGAATATGAATAGTCCTTTCACGAAAAGTATCCGTAGCGTAAGTATCGCCCCCAGGATGGAATGACTGTTCGATCGTGGGGGCGATTCGCCATTTCTTGATTTATCACCCGGACATGTCAAATTTGGCGTAGCGTGTGTATCGCACCCACGATCAACTGCTGCGTCGATCGTGCGGGCGATTCATAAATTTCGATTCAAGATTCGATCGTGTAATGATTTATCACCCGGACATGTCATATTTCACGTGGCGTGTGTATCGCACCCACGATCAACGAATTCGTCGATCCTGCGGGCGATTCATAAATTTCGATTCAAGATTCGATCGTGTAATGATTTATCACCCAGACATGTCATATTTCACGTGGCGCGTGTATCGCACCCACGATTAGGTGATGAGCTGATCGGGAGGGCGATAATGCATATCAGATAATTTAATTGAAATTCCGTCACGACACCGTAAGCATGTCAGGCCAAAAGTCCGATACCTGCGCACAGGAAGCTCGAATCGGCATGTCGGTTCGCCCACACGATCAAAAGATGGGATGATCGGGAGGGCGATAATGTATATCAGAGCCCTCCCCCGACATCTTACAACTGAACGAGACCCCTAAAAACCGTAAGCATGTCGGACCAAAAGTGCGATATCTGCTCACTGAGAGCTCGAGTGCTTGTAACGGTAACGCCAACCTGCGAACTGTACGCTATCTGCGACCATAGCACTTTCTTCGCGTGTTTTCGTTGCGCAATTGACGTTTGGATCGAGGACGAAGGCATTGACGGTTACTTTGGTATAAATTGGGAGCTAATATTCTAATAATGAAGCAGAACAGATTCACCTATGCAGCAGCGGTTGGGGCAGCCGTGCCAAACGCTTTAAGGCGCAAGTCAGATCGGAAGTCAGAGCGGAAACTGGTGGAAGGTGTCGCCGAGAGGGAAGGAGTACCCGCCTGCAATGTGGAAGGGTGCCCCCATCCCGACGACTCGTTGGATCGAACGAGGCTGGCGTTGGCGACCTGCGACATGTGCTCCGACTCCTTCCACGTTGGGTGCGCGTCGCGCCAGCTCACACCGTCAGGGGAAAAGCGCGATTTCCAAGGGAATGCGGGCGCTGCGGGATCCTGGCCCGCCTGTTCTGCCTCTTTTGCGGAATGGGTTCGGAGAATCACTTCCCAGTGCTTGTTACCTGCGCGACCTGCAAGCGCGGGTTCCACAAGAACTGCCGAAAATCCGGACACAGCAACTCTTCAACATGCGGGCGCCATCTCTGCGTTGGACAGCCTCCTGTCAAATGGGCGTGCACGGCCTCGCCGAACCCTGATGATGGGCAGGCTGCTGCGGATACTGGTGCTGCTGCTGCCAGCGCGGAGAAGGCTGAGGGAATGGCAGCGCAGCAGCAGGCTGCTGCAAACATGGACGAAGCTCCGTTACAGGAGGCGCCCACGTTCGCAGCCGTTGTTCGCGCAGAACCAGGAGGCGGGCTGGTGGAGAAGCATCAGTTGTCGCTAATTTCTAAGAAGGAGGCAGGCGATGCCGACGCAGCAGCACCGCCTGCAGCTGCCACCGCAGCAGCACCGCCTGCAGCTGCCACCGCAGCAGCACCGCCTGCGGCTGCCACCGCAGCAGCACCGCCTGCGGCTGCCACCGCAGCAGCACCGCCTGCAGCTGCCACCACAGATGCACCGCCTGCAGCTGCCACCGCAACAGCACCGTCCGCAGCAGCACCGTCAAGACCCGCGCTCTTCCACGCGCCTGCTGTGAAGGCCCCGGTTTCACAGGACATGCCTGCTGTGGAGGCCCCTGATCCTCAGCACAAGTCTGCTGAGGATCAGCCAGTTGCAGAGCAGGGCACGGCTGCTGCAGAGACGCCTGCTGCCGTGGACGTGCCTGCTGTGGAGGCCCCGGTTTCTCAGGACATGCCTGCTGTGGAGGCCCCTGATCCTCAGCACAAGTCTGCTGAGGATCAGCCAGTTGCAGAGCAGGGCACGGCTGCTGCAGAGACGCCTGCTGCCGTGGACGTGCCTGCTGTGGAGGCCCCAGTTTCAAAGCATCAGTCCGCTGGGGAGGTGCCAGATACAGAGGAGGGCACAGATGCTGGAGAGACGCCTGCTCCTAAGGTGCCTGCTGCGGAGGGGGCAAAGAATGCGGAGGAGCAGCCTCACTTCACAAAAGGCGTGCTGCTGGACGAACACTGGAGGCATAGGCTTGCAGAGGGTGGGTATTGTGTCGGTCAATTGCAGGACACGATATCCGCTAAGGCTCTGGTTGCAGAGTTCCAGAAGGATTTGGCTCCAAACTCCGCGTTCAGAAACAACTTCAGGGCGTTCAAGAAGAAGGCCAATGGGGAGCTGGACACCCTGAAGGACCCGAAGAGGTGGATCGGGAACCTGGTGGAGGGCACGCCGTTTTACAAACGGTTTGAGCAGGTGGCTGAGGACGTCATGGCTGCGGTGGGGGACACGTTCGGGAAGCTGGAGGTGCCGAAAGGTGACATGGCGCGAACCGCCCTGCTCACCTACCCGGCGGCGTTGGTTCAGGAGAAGCATCGGGACTATGGTGCGCTGGCCGTCATGCTTGTCCTAACGGACATGTACCCGTTTACGGTGTACCCCCAGTCGCATAAGTTGGGGGATGGGGCCACCCCGGACACCCTTCGGCCGGTGACCTGCTTCCTGCCGGCAATGAGCGTGGTGATCTTTGACGGCAGGCTAATCCACAACGCGGTGGAGATGCACGGTGGAACTTTTCGTGCGTCGGCGCACACCTACATTACAGCGGCGGAAGACCTCTTTCCGGAAAACACCACTTTTCCGGTCACTGGATCCGCCACTGTAACAAGGTCGCCCTGGGAGTTTGTGGTTGGGCATGACCCTTGCAGAAGAAAGCATTATGACTCGCAAGGAATTGAGCGAGCCACTACCTCGGAGCCTTCCCAGGCAATGACAGCCCTGGAGCGGGAGATCGACTTCGCGAACGCGATCAATGAGGTTGACGAGGATATGGGGAGGAGTGTGGTGCTTGGGGAGCCACAGGAGTATGATGCGTGCCTGGCGTTGCGGGAGCTTCTGAGGGATACGGTGGCTTTTGGGAGGGTTGTGTACCACGAACAGCACAAGGAGGTGGTCTGGATTGGTGGCCCCATCGTGAAGCCAAGGGAAGGTGCAAAACAAGGGACGGCATGCTGGGTATATGGGCCGTGGCTTGTGGCGGATCCAGTGGGGAGTAAGATTCCGCGGAGGAGGGTGCTGTTCCGCGCTACGGCGTTGAACAGCAAGCTAAGTTTGCTAACACAAGCCAGGGATTGGGAGGTAGTATACTACGACAACATCAACGAGGAAGGAGGCTTTTTTGATGGGTAGGCAATTTAATTTAGATTATTTCTCTCTGATTTTAGATTAACCCATTTTTCATGTTGATTTTAGATTAAGTTTTTTTTATCTCATCCGGCTATTACCGGTGCATGCATCCATGACGCTGTACTGTACCTGTTGAGCTATCGCCATGCCATGCGAAATATTACACTGAAGAGTTGTCTTGCCGTGATGTCCATATGTCCGAATGGAACCAAAAACAGTCCGATTTTAATCGAACGGTTTTTGGTTCCATTCGGAAAGATTCACGGCCGTGAATCTAAAAGTCACGGCCGTGAATAACGACTTTGTCCGCATAATGACTTTTATTATTTGCCATCTTTGCCACAATAGACACTCACGGCGTGTTCTGCTTGAAAAAAAGTAAGTAACTTGAAGCCTTGAGCTTCAAGTTACTGAAAGATATGTATCTTGGCGGTATGTGTGCCAAGTTTCGTGCTCTAGGACGCACGGGAAGCCCTCGGCTGTTTGGCATCTTTGGGTTTGGGTGTCACGTTCGATCCAAAACCCAAAACATCTGCCTTAGAAATAAATTGCGCGTTTCGCGCACAAGTAACTTGAAGCCTTGAGCTTCAAGTAACTCAAAGATATGTATCTTGGCAGTATGTGTACCAAGTTTCGTGCTCTAGGACGCACGGGAACCCCTCGGCTGTTTGGCATCTTTGGGTTTGGGTATCGCGTTCGAACCCAAACCCAAAACATCTGCCTTAGAAATAAATTGCGCGCTTCGCGCACAAGTAACTTGAAGCCTTGAGCTTCTGGTAACTTAAATATATGTACCATGGTAGTATTCGTGCCAAGTTTCGTGCGTTAGGACGCACGGGAAGCCCTCGGCTGTTTGGCATCTTTGGGTTTGGGTGTCACGTTCGAACCCAAACCCAAAACATCTGCCTTAGAAATAAATTGCGCGTTTCGCGCACAAGTAACTTGAAGCCTTGAGCTTCAAGTAACTCAAAAATATGTATCTTGGCAGTATTCGTGCCAAGTTTCGTGCTCTAGGACGCACGGGAAGCCCTCGGCTGTTTGGCATCTTTGGGTTTGGGTGTCACGTTCGAACCCAAACCCAAAACATCTGCCTTAGAAATACATTGCGCGTTTCGCGCACAAGCAACTTGAAGCCTTGAGCTTCTGGTAACTTAAATATATGTATCTTGGCAGTATTCGTGCCAAGTTTCGTGCTCTAGGACGCACGGGAAGCCCTCGGCTGTTTGGCATCTTTGGGTTTGGGTGTCACGTTCGAACCCAACCCCAAAACATCTGCCTTAGAAATAAATTGCGCGTTTCGCGCACAAGTAACTTGAAGCCTTGAGCTTCTGGTAACTTAAATATATGTACCATGGTAGTATTCGTGCCAAGTTTCGTGCTCTAGGACGCACGGGAAGCCCTCGGCTGTTTGGCATCTTTGGGTTTGGGTGTCACGTTCGAACCCAAACCCAAAGGCAAAGGCATAGGACAGTTTCGTAGATTCTGTCCTGATGCCTTTGCAACCTCGCTTGCTAACTCATATTACAATGAATATTCAACATTCAAGCGTTGGATACCCCACGCCAACGGGAAGCGCTCGGCTGATTTGTTATTTGGGTATGCGCACCCAAATGATAAAAAACGCATCTTTGAAACTCGTTAGTTTCAAAGATGCGTGGCCGATGCCTTCGTGCTTATGTGTGTTAATCCATATGAAATATTCCATGGAATAAATGTGAATATCCTGCACAAACGGGAAGCGCTCGGCCGTTTTGTAAAATTAGGGTGCACCCAAAATACAAAACGCATCTTTGAAACTCGGAAGTTTCAAAGATGCTTGCCGGTCGCGTGCAGCGGTAAAAGGCAAGTCAAAGGGTTTAGGATATAGAAGAAGTACAGGGGCCTTTTTAAAAGCAGAACACGCCAGCGAACAAAGCTTTTTGGAGGCTTCCTCATGATGGCTAGCGGGAACTAGAGCGTTTGACCTGTGTGCACATGATTTGAACAGGAGTCGTGAAAAGGACCACCGGGCATAGCCGGATGACATAAAGAAAACTTAATCTAAAATCAACATGAAAAAGAGTTAATCTAAAATCAGCAATAAATAATCTAAATTAAATATTTTTCCTTTTTGATGAGGCATACAATTCCTTTAAGCACGGTCTGGTGGAGGAGGGGGTGATTCGGGTGATGAAAAGTTTGCAGGCATATGGGAAGGGGCATGCGGAGACGTTGACCGGCGAGTTGAAGCCGCCGGTGACTGCAGCAGCAGCAGCAGCAGCAGCAGAAGCGGAGAAGAAGGAGAAGGAGAAGAAGGAGAAGGCTGCAGCAGCGGAGAGGGAGAAGGAGAAGAAGGAGAAGGCTGCAGCAGCGGAGAGGGAGAAGGAGAAGAAGGAGAAGGCTGCAGCAGCGGAGAGGGAGAAGGCGAGGAAAGAGAAGGCTGCAGCAGCGGAGAGGGAGAAGGCGAAGAAAGAGAAGGCTGCAGCAGCGGAGAGGGAGAAGGCGAAGAAGCTCCGGGCGGAAACCCTGTCTGGGATAAAGATGGCATTGGCAATTCCTCGGGGGACTAAGCGTGGACGGGGAGGTAGCCCCGCGGGCACTGAGACCCCTGTTTGGGGTAAAGGACCGGAGCCAGGCACCAGGGTGAAGGCGCGGAGGACAGGCGCTGAGGGGAACATCTCCGAGACTCTCCCCGCGTTCGGCTCCACTCAGAGAGTGCCTGAGGTTTGTGACCCACTGCAGTCTTTGAGACGAACGCGCTCGCAGCAGGCAGCGGCGGCAGCAGTGGAGGGTGGCTCCGACAGGAAACGCAGGAGCCCTTGTCCAGTTCATGGCCCTCGTGCTGCACAGTCGGAGCCGGACGAATTGTCGGACACGGACACGGAGCAGGCAGAAGCAAGCATACCAAGAGGGCCGTTGTCTGCGCGAGCCCCGCGGGCATTGGAGGAGCTGGATACGCAGGTGGGTACTCCTTCAGGGCCTTTCGAGCACTCCCCTGGGGGAGTGCTCGATCCCCTAAACCTCTTCAACGATTCAGTGGGCCGCAACACGCCCATTGACAGCCGGATGCATCATCATAGTGCAGACGCCGCGGAGCTGTTTAACAGGGAGCGCGCGGCGACGGGGAGCCTGACGACGGACTTGGCCAGGCCACAGTCGGAAGGTTGGGAGGGGCGAAGGGAGGTGACACCGAGCTCAGCTGAACCTCCGGTGTTGGCGTCGAAGGCCCGTCAGGCGGAGATTGCCGAGTTGGAGGCTCAGGTGAGGATCCAGGCCTTGAAGATGCAGTTGGCGCAGGGGGCAGCCGCCTTGGCCCAGGCAGGGATTGCGTCGGCTGCCTCCCCAGGGCCGGAGGTAGGTGCCACGGCAGCTGCCACGGCAGCAGCACCGCAAGCGGCGGCCACGGCAGCAGCATCGCCTGCAGCGGCCACCGCAGCAGCACCGCCTGCAGCTGCCACCGCAGCAGCACCGCCTGCAGCTGCCACCGCAGCAGCACCGCCTGCGGCTGCCACCGCAGCAGCACCGCCTGCAGCTGCCACCGCAGCAGCACCGCCTGCGGCTGCCACCGCAGCAGCACCGCCTGCGGCTGCCACCGCAGCAGCACCGCCTGCGGCTGCCACCGCAGCAGCACCGCCTGCGGCTGCCACCGCAGCAGCACCGCCTGCAGCTGCCACCGCAACAGCACCGTCCGCAGCTGCCACCGCAACAGCACCGTCCGCAGCTGCACCGTCAAGACCCGCGCTCTTCCACGCGCCCAGCTCCCCTGGTGAGACTGCTCCGCCGGAGATGCCATATGAGTGGGTGTATGGTGGGGTTTATTATAACTCGGATACCGTACCTCCCCAACATCACGGGCGCGCCCTCCCCGCCCTCCCCCAGTACCCGCCCATGATGCTGGGGCTGGACCCGTATCCTGCGCAGACCCCGTATGCGCAGACCTATCGGGCACCCCACGGCCGTGCGGCCCATGATGCCATGCCAGGTTATGCGTTGGCGGTGCAGCAGCAGTACCCTGAGCAGCTGGTCACGATGCCTTTACGGCAGGCGATGAGGCTGAATGCAGCCTTGTCAAGGCAGCTTCCGCCTGAGTGGTCCTCACAGCCGCGGCAATCATAGGACCCGTTTTATGGACCTGGCATGCGCCGCCCCTAGATATGGTTAAATTGGAGCCTGTGCATCAGCCTAAAAAGCATGTGAAGCTGTGAATCAGCCTAGAGAAGATATCCCAAAAAGAGATTTTCTCTCACATACTTAAAAGCATGTAAAAAGAAAGCTATTTTTATTGAAATGCTATGCGGTGTGCCTATTGGCAATGAGATGTGAAGAGCAAAAGAAATGCAAATGTTTCCTGAAAAGTGTTAGGTTATGGGCCCAGCACGCTTCCATTGTGCTCCAGCTAATTGTTATCCAAATAACAAATTATATTCATGTTTTGATAACGACAGGCTTGTGTTCCTCGTGATGGCAACTCGTATGCAATTACAAATTTCCAGCTGAAACAGGCCTGGAGACCACGAATATGCACACTTCGCACGCATGAGTATATAATATACGTACATGTAGAACGCCAAAA
>LGRX02014837.1:0-10472 GCA_001247695.2 Cymbomonas tetramitiformis
GGGTGAGCGACTCATGCCGTCAGGTCAAGCAGGGGTGAGCGACTCATGCTGCGTTTGAATGGTGCCACTGGCAGGGACTATTGGACACAGTCAATGCCGACTTGGTCCCTGACGAGGAGTCGGAGCTCTCCGACGTGGCCATCGCTGACGTGACAGTCCTCGATTGGAGTGGAGCTGTTGTTGATGACGGCATCACTGGCGCCGGTGCTACAGGCGACTTCCAGCTGGTGGTGAGCTTCACCGTCAACCAGGTGGTGACCTCGGATGCGGGGGCCGCCGGGCGGGGCCGGCGCCGGCTGAGCGACCAGGAGGGGAACCGCCAGGCGGAGGACGCGGCCGCGGCAATCGTGAGCGCCGCAGAGAATGGGCTGCTGTCGGCCGCCATCACATCGGCGGCCTCCGACCTCGGGGCGGATATGGCAACAGAGGTGAACGAGGCGGCCAACATGGCAACAACCTCACTCACCCCAGAAGTGCGCCCCTCTCCCATATTCTCCCCCATCCGTTTTGCCATCAGACCGATCCGGCGCTCCGTCCCTCTACTTTGGAGGCGGCCGCCGCCAGTGAGACGGCCAGTGCGTCCCAAAGCGCGTGATAGGCCCAGCCCATCCCCACTTGGAAGACGGCCTATGGCATGTGCAGGTGGCTGCCCACTTTTCTTGATATAGCTCTGCCAGCTGCGGTGCCTTCAGCAAGCCCCCTGTTTAGCTGCGTAGATGCTGCACAGAGTCGCGCCTGGGTGCAGAGTTTGTGAAGGTACATAGGCGCGTGACGTGACCCCATCTCCAGGAGCTTGGGGTCCCTCCGATCAGTCATCGTCATCGGTGTGACAGGAGCAGTGCACAGCAGCTTGGGGTCCCTCCGATCAGTCATCGTCATCGGTGTGACAGGAGCAGTGCACAGGAGCTTCTCAAAGGGGCCTAGTAGAGCCTCTCGTCAGGTTTCGCATTCGGTTCTGAACCTCTGCAATCTGCAGCCGTCTGTCGCCTAGCATGCGGGTAGAAAGGGGTGCATCATTTGAAAGGAATCCCGCACTGAAGTTGATGACGCATCCGCCGACATGTGTAGGATTGGGCACTTGATCCTTGAAACGCGGACCTGCCCTTCCCAGCCGTCGTGCGAGCGTGTGCGTTTTTGTGAGGGAGAGCTTCATCAAACTGTTCCAGCGGTATTTGCTTGGATCTTCACACAATCCGAGAGCCAATGGCGTTCTCGAGACGGCCAACAAAGGGTTCCACTCCGATGACACGAGATAAGCTCCTTTGAAAACTTGCAAGAAGAGACCGGCGCTCTCCAAGCCCCCTCCCCACGCGCCCCCCTTCCCTCACGCGCCCCTTCCCTCACGCGCCCCCTTCCCTCACGCGCCCCCTTCATGATTCAAATATGATCAGTCCCAGGGCCATGGCTGAATGGCCGAGGCTGGCACGCCAGGGTCGAGGGCAGGCCCGTGGATGAATCACCAGCACTAAAGAGCGCCGGAGAGGCTTACCTGTGAGGCTGGTGTGTGGACAGGTGGACATAGCCGGGGCATACATCACGGCCATCTATGAAGAGATCAGCCAACTGCACCAGCGAGGGGATGACATGGCAGTCGAGCTAAAAAGGACGCACGCTGCCACGCTGGAGTCCATGGCGCAGATGAATTCCACCGAGACCGTGGAGCGCACCCTTGCCACGTGGCTGGAGATGCAGCAGTTGAATTTCGACAACATCGAGCAGCTTGGACTGACTGCGGACGTCATACTCACCAAATTCATGCTGATGCGGGTCGCGTTTGAGCTCGTGCAAACGGGGCTCGTCAACGCCCAGATCGCCCTGCAGGCGCGGCTCTCCCTCTTGCCTCTCTGCACCCCTGCCCTGCCCTGCCACCTGCCTAAATAGCAGGATGTCAATGTCGTTTCGGGTTCCACCCGAGCCCTGCAGCGATGATCCAATCAGGTGCGGCGCCCGCAACGGTTGCTCCCGGCGCCGATACTACTAGTGACAATTACCGTCGCATAGTGCCCCTAGCCCGGCCAAATATGAACTTTCAGAAGAAGCACATGAGAGGTGCTGACATAGCTGTGGGACTTCTCGGCCCGAGGAATTCACTTTCTTGAGGGCCTCCGCAGCATTTGCTCCCCATGGCCTCCATGTGAGTGAGGGTGGCTGAGCGGCGGATGAGGCGCCTGCGCAGGATGCGATAGATGCGGCCGAGGCCGTCAATGAGGAGACACGCGCCGAGCTCAGGTCAGGCTTTGAGGTGCGTGGTTGCGGCTGCTCAGCCTTTCTCGCCCTTTGGCTGCCCCCTGCATGGCCTCGACCCTCCTCTGGACGAGAGCGCGGCGGTGCTTGCGTCCAGCCGCGCGTCAGTCAGGGAACAGGCTATGGCGCCTGTGGGGGTGAACCGTTTTCCAATAAGTCCACGTTGAAACCCTTCGAAGCATCGCAAGGATCCAACTCCCGAGCCCCGCCGTGCCCAGGGGCGAACACGCCCCGGGACGGGCCGCCTGGTAGTGGCCGCTCCACAGCGCTGCAACTTCCCCGAAAGCGCATTTCCCGATGTCAAGCGCTGACACCTCCCAGACCACTGGACGCCCTAGGGGGGGGGGGCAGCTGGAGACGCGCAGCAGCCACCTACCGGGACCGGCTTGAGCCGAACCCTGTGACAGAGCCCGAGTGTGCAGTTGCCCCAGAGAGGAGGGCTGATCGGAGGGTGCAGTTGCCCCAGAGAGGAGGGCTGATCGGAGGGTGCAGTTGCCCCAGAGAGGAGGGCTGATCGGAGGGTGCAGTTGCCCCAGAGAGGAGGGCCGATCGGAGGGTGCAGTTGCCCCAGAGAGGAGAGGCTGGAGGGTGCAGTTGCCCCAGAGAGGAGGGCTGATCGGAGGGTGCAGTGCCCCAGAGAGGAGGGCTGATGGGTGCAGTTGCCCCAGAGGGGGGGCTGATCGGAGGTGCAGTTGCCCCAGAGAGGAGGTTGATCGGTGGCAGTTGCCCCAGAGGAGGCTGATCGGGCCAGAGAGGAGGGCCGATCGGAGGGTGCAGTTGCCCCAGAGAGGAGGGCCGATCGGAGGGTGCAGTTGCCCCAGAGAGGAGGGCTGATCGGAGGGTGCAGTTGCCCCAGAGAGGAGGGCCGATCGGAGGGAGTGAAAGTATACGCCTCAGGGGCCGTGCATGCTGGGAGTGCATTCTTCCCGTATGCTCTCCCTTTGCTAGCTTGGGCATCCCCTGGAGCCGTTGATGCGTTTCTGATCTGTACAGGCACCGCGGAAGAGCCCCAATACGCGACACAGCATTCGCCCTGCTGCTACCCCCGCAAGCCCCCCCCCTCTGTATTCGCCCGTCGTCCATCATTCCTCAAGTCCTTGCAAGCCTCGATGCCTTCAACACGTGAGCTGCAAGGCCGGGCCGGCGGTGTGTGCACCAGGCAATCCAAGTGCAGCGAGACGAGACAGGCTGCGACTACCCCTCCGGCGAGTCAGTGCAGGACCTTGCGTTGGCAGAGGTACTCCAGTACACCTTCCGTGTCGACCCTCCGGCTAGACGTCGTCGGCGGCTGCTGGCTCGGTCCGGCAAGGCCCAGGACTTCGTCGATACCAAGGGCACAGATAAGGTGCGTTCCGTTTCGCCAGCCGGCGTGGAGTTGCACTAGGGAGCCCCTCTCCCTCGCATGGCGTGCTATGCATCTCCATACTGCCCCCCTTCCCTCTCCTCGCAGCCTTGATAGCCCTCGGACGGCGCGGCAAAACCCCAAACGGCCAATCAGAATGGCTCAACCGAAACTCGTGGCGTCGGGCGGGCGCCCCTACAAGGGCCACAAGGAGGGCCTCTTGTCCCCAGCCCCGCTGCGCCGCCTTCCTTCTACCAGGGGGGCTCGCTTCTGCTCTTCGAGACGCCATGGCACCATGCCTTGCGCCAGCGCTTGACCGCTGCCGGGTGGCGCTGCGCCGCAGGTGCTGGGCGTGGAGTACCCGCGATTCGGGTCGTGGGACATGCCTCCGGGAAAGGCGCCGGACTTCCTCAGTACTGCCCCGGAGGCTGCGCAGGCCCGCTACCTGCGCGGAGGTGCCAAGAACCGCCTCGTCGGAGGTGCGCCGACCGCCCGCTCCCCCACCAACACGACGCGGACCACATGTGCGGAGCCGGGGCAAAGGGATGCCTCACGCACAAGAGGTGGATGGAGGGCATGGACCGCGCGCCAGCCCCAAGAAGGGGGCCGCGCGGCGGCGGCGGCGGCATGATCCCGGCGCGTGCTTCCTGCTCCGACAGCCGGCCCGTGGTGCAGCCCCCCGGGAGGTCCGCTCCACCAAAGTGGCAATTGGGCGATGCTTGGGCCCCTGCCCCCATGACGTGCCACCTTTTTGGGCCACAGGATCTGCAACAGTATTTCCCCTAGCATACGCCCATGGCTGGTGCACATACAATCACGCCTCCACGGCCCTGATTGATCTCGCTGGTGTGGGCGTTGGCGACGATGCTCGCGCAGGTCTGTTCTTTTACCTGAAACGCGGCGAGGAGGCGCATGAATGCAGTCAACGGTTCGCTCGCCTGGAGACGCCATGCGTGAGTGGGGCGCGCAGCCGTCGATACGGCATCGACCCCGTGTTCGTTCCCGGAAGCACTCTCTTCAGGTGGCGTGTCCCTCAGCGCACGCCTTTGATGAGTAGGCGAGCGGGCGGGGGAGGTGTGTCCGTAACGGGGTGAACTCTGCATAGGGTTGGCGGAGGCGCCGAGGGGGCTCCATGCCTGGGGATGGATCCGGTTTATTTGCCGGCACGCTTTGCCCTCTTCGGCCGTCGGCGTTGCACCAGTGGCAGGGCCGCTGGCCGAAACACGGCGCGCGCTGGCGTATCCTGGTATCTGTTCACCGCCCTCCAGCTCGAGCAGGGGCTGTGAGGGCGGCAGCGCAGCGGCCAATCACCAAAGACCAAGGGATCCGCTGAGCTCGGGCCTCCGGGCGCACGGCTGGCGTGCCGCAGGAGCGATCTGCAGGACGAGGTGGCGACATTCTACGACACGTCCGCGGACTCGCCGCAGCTGAGTCGTAACTCGCGGACCCCCATGCCCTTCGCCCCGCGCGCGCTGCCTGGCCGCCGCGGCGGACAGCCGTTCTACATTGACGCGGCGCTGGAGGCGTACCGCGCTCGCCAGGTGACCCGCTCCTCAGCGTCTCCTCGGTGCCGGGCTGAAGCGCGGTGCCAGAGTGGATCCCTGCGTGTCCAGGGCAGGTGCGTCAGCGGAAGTCGCCGGGGTCAGCGTCCTGCGTGTGACGGTGTGTCGCTTGGCCGGCATCCCTGGGTGTGGCATCGGCCTCCCAGGCTCCTGCAGCAAGTCGGAGCAGAGAAACGCAGCCGGTGCTTCACGTGCCTACGTGGACGTATCTCGCGGATGACCACGCCATCGCGCAGCCTGGCTAGTCTTCGATACTGCACCACTCGTTCGGTGCATGGCATGCCCCACGCTGTGCACCGCCTCGTTTCCAGACCTCAGCTCATGCGTCAGGCGGTTGCCCGCATGGCTGTCTCCCCGAGGGGCTAGACCTCGGCCCCGGCGCCGCCTGCAGGGAGGGCCGCTGCTCATCGAGGGCCGCGCTCCGATCTGCCCTCGGCGGCCGCCGCTCTCGCGGAGCGCGTCGCGCTGTAGCAGTGCAGGGGTTTGGTGAGAGGACGGACGTGGGTAGGCGGTGGGCGGGAGCCGGGAAACACAGCGGCGGGCGCGCGCTGCACGCCCGAAAAGCATCCCGGGCCTGCGCACTCGTGTTTGATATCCAGCCTCGGGCGAAGGGAGGGACTCGCAGATGTACTTTTTTTTGGACGAGGGCTATGCGATGGACGAGAAGGCGCAATCCGTGGAGGCCACGATGACGACTTTCAACTCGCTAACGCAAGTGTGGTCGATTGTGACGCTGGAGTGGCACCGGCAAGGCGGGCAGTGGGGCCTGCGCAGCAATGCCTTGATCGCGCCCGTCACGTACTGGACCCGCGCCAGCCTCGACGGCGTCCTATGGCTCCTCCTTCACATCGTGTGGGTGTGTGTTAGCATCTGGATGCTGGCCGGCGAGCTGCGCCGCCTCAGGCCCTCGAGGCTAAAGATGACGTGCGTCCCCTATCCCCCTGACAACACCCCAACCCTGCCCCCACCCTCTTGCCTCCCCGACCACCACCAAAGGCAAGGGCGGGAGGGCCAGACCGAGGCGAGGTGTGCGTTAGTCCGGTTTAACGCGGGCGCGAGATGATGTGGCGCCAAAGGGCAGGGGAGCGCGCGAGGCCCTCTCGCGGCTGCTGAGAGAGGAGCAGGCGCCGTCGGTGCTCTGGGGGCTCTGGGGGTCCTTCGGGATACTTTTATTTGAGTTCGAAGGTTCTTGGGGGCCCCAGAATAAAGCGCACTATCTCGGCGGTGTGCTGCATGCGGGCTCCGGGGGTTGCGGAGCCGGGCGCAGGGCCCATCCGGCGGTGGGCGTGGTGGGGCTTGGGATCGCAGGTATCGCTCACTGACGTACATCGAAGCTTTGCGGCAGCACTTCGGGTCCTTGGCAAGGAGTATCCCCTTTTGGGGCGCCGCGATGCAGATGGTAACGGTGCTGATCGGAGCGGCCTATGAGATCTGGATGCATGCGTGGTTCTCCCCGCAGGGCTCCTTCGAGGTGTACCACGACTTGCACTGGGCGGCAAACTACTTCCTTTCCGCACGCCACGAGCAGGGAGTTCCCGCAGAAGGCGCAGAGGGGCTGGGAGGGCCTGATGGGTCTGACGGCGCGCTCCCTGCGTGGGCGTGGGGGGAAGACAACGGAGGGCTCGAGGCGTACGACCAGCAGAGATACCACATGAGGGCCCTCGCCCTGCTCTCCCACGCCTTCTTCCAGATGCAGATTCTTCGCGTTGCGACCATGATCATCCGGCTGCTGATGAACGTGGAGCATCAGCAGCGGTTGGGCGTCATCACAAAGACGTGCAGGTGCGTCATGTGGGGCGCGCGGGGGAGCGACTAGTGTGAACCCCGCAGAACAACGTACTGGCGTTGGGCAAATGGCGCCCCATGGCACTGGGCACTGGGCTCCTGGAGGGCACTTGTGGCACGCCTGGGCGGCGTTGATCCTCACATGCCCCGCTGTTGCGATGGGTGGCGTTGATGTAGGTTTTGTTGGCCATCTCGTGGCCCTGCCCACCTGCGGTCGTGAGTCCTGAAACGGGCGCTAAAGGGCGTCGGGAGGGTTGACGGGCGCATCCAGGGGGAGCCTCCTGGAGGTCCTTCAGTGCATGCCAATTGTTGGCGTCGTTACGGGCTGGGCCATGCTGATGCACATCGAGTTGGGCTGGCGGCAGCAGCTATTCAGCACATACAGCAAGTCCTTGAATCAACACACCCTTGCGGGCATTATTGGCGATTGGCAGGTGCATGCCCATCGGCACCTCACAGCGTGCTGGGCCATGCGCCCTACTCGGGGAGCGCTGACCCATGCGCCCTGCTCGGGGAGCGCTGACCCATGCGCCCTGCTCGGGGAGCGCTGACCCATGCGCCCTGCTGGGGGAGCGCTGACCCATGCGCCCTGCTGGGAGCGCGGCCCATGCGCCCTGGGACTCGCCCTGCTGGGAGCGCGGACCTGCGCCCTACTCGGGAGCTGGCTGAGCCCATGCGCCCTGCTCGGGGAGCGCTGACCCATGCGCCCTACTCGGGGAGCGCTGACCCATGCGCCCTGCTGGGGAAGCGCTGACACATGCGCCCTGCTTGGGGAGCGCTGACCCATGCGCCCTGCTCGGGGAGCGCTGACCCATGCGCCCTGCTCGGGGAGCGCTGACCCATGCGCCCTGCTCGGGGAGCGCTGACCCATGCGCCCTGCTGGGGGAGCGCGGACCCATGCGCCCTGCTGGGGGAGCGCTGACCCATGCGCCCTGCTCGGGGAGCGCTGACCCATGCGGGCGCACGACAGAGCCCGTGCTGCACCAGGTGTCGTACCAGTTGCAGCAGGTGTGGCAGTTACGAGAGGTGCAGTGCAGGTGACACACGCAGCAGGTGTGGCAGTTACGAGAGGTGCAGTGCAGGTAACTCACGCAGCAGGCGCGATACATGCGAACATGGGGAGCGCGCATGCGAGTCGCGGCGCACGCGACACGCGCAGCAGGCGCGGGAGGTGAGACGTTTGTAGCATGCACGAGAGGCGCAGCGTTGGAAAGCTGTTGGAGACCAAGCAGCTGCGGGGCAGGATCCCGCAAGGCTGCGCCGCTCCACGCTGCTCTCCAGGCTTCTATGCCGCTTCCCTCTTCCGGCTTCGGATGAGTCTTCCCCTGATCACCGTCCACCATCTCAAATTTGCCACGTGGCTGGAGCCATTGACCTTCCCCTGATGCTGGCAGACAGGGGGTGCTTCCAACAGTAGACCCTCGCCCTCCTGGAGCAACACCTGGACCTGGCGCCCAGCGGATCCTAAGGCTGGGGGAGGAGGGGCGCTCCGCAGAGGCTATCACTGACGGAAACTTGGGAACCCATTCACATGGACGGCCTGAAGGAGAAATGTTACAAAATCTTCTTCGGGATCGTCGGCCAGCTATTGGTTGGCAACTTCATTATCGCCATTATCTGTGGAGAGCTTGTGAAGCATTGGACAGAGAGCAAATCGGCCACCACCATGGTGCAGGTGCACCGCTGCTCGCTGCCCGGCCCGTGCGCGCCCTTTTCCCCTGTGACCTCCGCAGCGGGCGCCCAGCCAACGGGCGCTCCATGCAGAGGTAGGGGTGGTGTGAAGAGCCGGCCCGCGGCGCGCCGCGGTGCTGCCGCCCTGCCCCTCTCCTATGCGCCCGGCCGACCCTCTGAGCCGGGTGTGAGGTTTTAGTAGGGAGTGACAGTGAAGGCCTGAATGAAGGTAAGTGGATGGAACATGAGAGGAGGAGTCAGGTGCTGGCGGCGTGCAGTCGGTGCGCATCCCCGCGGATCGCAGACCATCCCTTGCAGCAGGCCATCCCTCGTGGTTGCAAGCAGCGCCGGGAAGCAGACTCCCCAATTGACACGCGGCCCGGCCTCGTGTGGGCTATGTGGCGAGCGCGCCCCCCGCCCCCGATGCTCCCCTCGACCCCGGTGAAAGTTCAAGGAGGGGGGTGTGGAGGGGGCGTGGGGGGACGCAGGACCTTGGGAGGTTCTACCGGAATCGCGTGAATGTGCGCCTGTTGAAGAGATGGCCGCCCATGGAGTGCACCTCCAACCTGCTGTCCTCCAATCTCCACGGCCTCAGCCACTGGGACGCGATGCGGCAGAGCAGGGCGCCGCGCGTGAGCCTGGCGCTGCTGCTCTCCAAGAACAAGATGCCCAACAGCGCCGCGGACCGCGACTGCACCATCCACGTGGCGGGCCTCTCCCTGAGCCCGGAGCTGCTCGGTAAAGTGCTCGCGATGCGCTACCGCAATTGGAAGGAACGCTCGAGCGCGCTGAAGAGGCGCGCCCCCCTGCCCCACCGCTGAAGAGGCGCGCCCCCTGCCCTCCCTCCCTCCGCTCCCCCCGGCCACCGCTGAACGGCACCGTGCGCCTGCGGCCGCCGGGGCTGTCTGGGAAGTGAAGCTGCAGAGTCAGGCGCTACCACTGCGCAGGCGGGGCCCCAGTGGTTGTGACGGGGAGGAGCTTCGTCCGTGCCACCGAGATGAAGCCTCGCGCCCACTTGCGCCCTCGCTTCCCCGCTCACGTGACGCCTCGCGCCCCCTTCACAGCCGTCGCGTTGGGATTGGGAATGACGGTGGCTGACGGCGGCTGACTGGAGCTCCAGCCTTCGCACACGTGTCCCAGCGAGCACTGGGCGTTCCACTCCCTCGGTGCGCTCATGGCGGGGACAATCGGCGCCGCGCGTTTTCCCTTCCCCACGCCTCGTGATAGGTATCCGCCGGACTCTCGAGCCATGTGGCGACTTCCCCGACTGCCCGCCTCCACCGTCGAAGGCCCCGGCGCTGCTCGACTCGAGGAGATCGATCAGGACGCTGTACGAAGGCGCAGCTGACGAGGCGACTCCTGGCTTCCTCCGTGCTTCCGGCTGCGCAGGCAAGCGACGCTCCGCAAGGCCACCAACGTGAAGCTGATGGTACGCAGTAGCCTCAGCGCGGTGGTGACGCCCCCTGTCATCACCGGGTTCACGCCAGCCGCCGCGGACCTGGAGCGCGCTGTGACGGAGCTGCAGCCCACCCGCTCCGCGGCCCCGGCCCTCGGCCACAAGTTGATCAATCTCAAGAAGGTGAAAATGGCGATCGGAGAATCCCACCGACCGCCCCACGGCGCTTGTGAATGCCCGCGCGGCTAGCGCGGAAGCGCAGACCCGACCTCCCCGGAGGGTCTCGGACTTTCCCCGTGCGGCGCGAACACCATGTTCTGCTCCGTTGTTGGGGCCGGCGGCGCTCTTGGAAAGGCGTGGCGGTCCCCATTGTTCCTTCCCATTGGTTGAGGAAAAAGGCTATGAGTCATGCTCTGTGGATGGGAAGGGAGATGGCGAATGCGCGAGGGGTGTGGCTCGCACGGGAGAGAAC
>LGRX02014839.1:0-20986 GCA_001247695.2 Cymbomonas tetramitiformis
AGCGGCCCCAGACGAGAACTGCGGGAGGAGGAGGCCTGGGCAGCGGCCCCAGACGAGAACTGCGGGAGGAGGAGGCCTGGGCAGCGGCCCCAGACAAGAACTGCGGGAGTTGGCCAGCGCCTGACTAGCGTCTAAGAAGCCTGGACGTTGTCGCCCCTTTTGACAAGGCCGTCCCCGGCGAAGGAGCACAACGCGTGGGAACTGTGCTTACCATACAACAATACCCGTCGTTTGAAACAGTTCGATTGTTGTCCTAGGCTTAGGAGTGCACTCTCGCAGATATTTCTTCTTATCTGAGCAGGAAGTGCTCAGGTGCATTTCCCAGCAACAATAGTGGAGGAGGGAATAGAAACGAGAAGATGAGCGGCAAACACGTATCTCCGTTTTTGCAGACTTGTAGAGTAAAAATAAGACGTCACTCGGTGTCCTAATGACACGTCATTCCGATCGTATCAAATCGTGACACTCATGCGCTGTGTGCGCCGAGATATGCTGGGACCCTCGCGCAGCAGGACCGACTTTGCACAGACAAATTCGTGAGCTCTTGAGATAGTCGATGGGAGTGGTCGGAGGGCGTGAGCAGGGCGTCACCATTGCCGGAGGGGCGCCTCCTGACTTTAGGACGGTCTCTGGTATCGCCACCTCGGCGTGCCCAAGGGGCACCGCGATCTATGCGGTGGTTGGTAAGGGCAAGGGCATCCTCGAGGAAGAGAGCAGTGACGGGAAAGAGTCGGCCTGGGATCGAGATGACCGGCACCGCACCCTCCTCCACGAAGTACGCCTCAAACGGCGTTGTGTTCACCGTGGCAGACATGAGGCAAAGGCTCAGCCTCGCTTCGACACCTCTCCCCTGCATCGTTTGCCCTCCACAACAGGATAGTTCAAAGCGGGGCCTGGGGTCGGGCATTGGCAGCGCGTGCAGCGCGTTCCGAGTTATGCACGCAGCCATCCCTGCGTACCGCTCTTGTATATGCATGTTACTTTCAGTGAATGCACTTTACACATCATATACCTACCCGGCTCATAGGCAAGCCTCCGATCGAGTTCACTAGAGGGAAGGGGTCTGTTTGGCAGAATCGGACTTGGCGTTTCTACGTTCACAAATATACCATATTAGGCCTCAGTTCCATATTCTACATATAAGGACTCACTTCCACTCTTGACCGAAAGAATGGACGGGTTCTAAAAACTTGCGTACTCTAGCTCATTTCACGTTGTCACGTCAGAAGAGAAGGAGGCAGTGGGCATAATGGTGAGAGGGGGAAGAAGAGAGAAGAGGGGAGGCAACCATAATTTGCTCGAGAGTCATCACGCTGCTGTGAACAGGAGGCGCGCCGCAGGGCTCCGCGCATAGGAAGGGCCTCCGCGCAATGGGTGCACCTGGAGACGGCGGCGGCGCAGCAGCTCACGGAGGGCCATGAGCAGGAAGTCGCTCTCGATGGTGCGCTCGTGCACCTCGTCCACGAAGACGTGCGTGACCCCCCCCAGCTCAGGGTCCTCCAGCAGACGCCTCAGTAGCACCCCGGTGGTGCAGAACAGCAGGTGGGTGCCGGCGCCGGATTGCCGGCTCTCGTTGCGGACCGTGTACCCTACGGCCGCCCCGCAGGCCTGCCCCTTCTCTTCTGCCACGCGCTCGGCCACTCCGATGGCGCTGATTCGCCGCGGTTGAGTGCACAGGATGCTACACGGCCGCCGCGACACCGCCGCGTGCTCCAAGATGTATTGCGGAACCTGGAATCCACAACCCAACTCTTCTGACCTTGACCTGGTGAGACGCACCCTGGGATGCACCCAAGCAAGTACCGGGACGCCTGACAGCAGCCAAATCATGGACGCTGAGGCTTCGGTATTCCTAACGGCACGCAGTTGCCGGGAACGCCCACGTGGCAGCCCTACATCCAACCCCCCTCCTTTAAGGGCCACAGGGCAGCCCTGCCTCCCCCTCCTGCGGGAATCACGGGGTGGGCCTACCTCCCCCCTCCTTTGGGGGCCACGGGCCATCAAGGGAAGTTGTGGGTAAGTTGTGGGTAAGCTGTGGCAGCCTCACCTGGGTGGTCTTCCCGCTGCCGGTCTCCCCGGCGACTATCACCACGGAGCATGCGGCGAAGGCCCTCAGGATCTCATCCCGATGAGCGTGAACGGGGAGCTGCGCCCTCTGAGTGCTCAGCTTCGTGTCCCGCGCGAGGTCAGCAGGGGGCACCCCAGCCGGCGCTCGCCGCCCCCCCTCCCCGCCGTGTGACTTGCCCGTCTCGGGAGCCTCCTTACCAGCAGGAGGCGGGTCGCCTTGGAAGTCGGCCTCTGCCACCTGTGAAAGCAAGAGGAGTCCTTTAGCACGGTCTCAGGCTCGGTTTCACCATACTTGCTGTCTGGCATTCCTCACCACAGCCTCAGGCTCGGTTTCACCATACTTGCTGTCTGGCATTCCTCACCACAGCCTCAGGCTCGGTTTGAACAAACTTGCTGTTGGCACCGTGTGAGGTCCGAGGCGCTTCACCTGCAAGGCTTCTTTCAAGCGCAGCTCCGCTCCAGCCTCTATCACCACACGCGGCAAAGTTTCCACGTGCTGCCACGTGGCCTGCGCTTGCTGCTGTTGCTGGTTCCGCGCCAACTGCGCCTGCGCCATCTGCATTTTTTGCTGCTGCTGCTGCGCCAGTTGCTGGTTTCTCGCTAACTCCCGTATCATGTGTTGACTTTGCGCCATTTGGTTGGCCAGATCAAAGGAGGGAGCCATCCTTCCCATACCGGGCACTCCCATACCGGGCACTCCCATAACGGGCACTGCCCGGGGAAGCGGCACGCCACGCCCTCCTGCGCCGCCGGGCCCGCGTGCGATTAGCTTGCGGGAGTGGCCGCAGTGACCTCGAGGCACCGAGCATGTTAGCGAAACCAATAGTGACGACGCGGCGCGCCAAATCGGCGGACGTCAACAGGTACGAGTTCGAGCGAGCTATGCTGCCGCTTTGAAATACATGCCTTGTTTTCGTTGCCGTGCTCCCTGGCTACGTCTGAGGCTCCGAGCTTTCTGACGACCTTAGACGGTAGGTGGAAGTAAACACGAGAGCTCCCCTTTTCTCCCTTTTTTACCTCGCTTTCACACCCCTTTTTACCCCTCTTTACACCTCACTGATAACAAGTAGGAGATGTCCAACAAAAAGAACGGAGCACCTCCGAGAAAGGATCTTGAGGCGAGTAACTCGAAAGGCAAGAGAGGATACGCCCTGCGTGGGTGGCCAATACGCCAGGCTCAAAGTGCATATTGAGGCACTTTGACACTACCCTGGCCCTTCGACGCAGTGCCGGCATTACCCACGAGCTCCCACGGCGTTGGAAACTTGCGCACAGTAGGGTTTGAAAGAGCGTAGAGAACTAACCGATCACAGACATCACGTTGGCAATTCTCTGCATAGCGACCTGCGGAGCACCCATGGTTTGCATCGGAAGAAAAGGCCTACTAGATAATAACGTCCCAGGAGGTATCATCGGAGGCCCTTGGCTTCCCATTTGTTTACCCTTCCCGCGTCTCCCCATATGTCAGGCTGATCAGTTGTCGAGTTGAAATTGTGTGGCGACCGTGTTGAAGTGCAAAACCAAATCGTGTCTGCAGCTCCGACTGCGTTGCACTTCGACAGGTTATATGGGTTTTGAACCAGACGCGTTCTCTGGTCTCTGAGCTCCAACCTCTCTCTATCACTCGGACTGTTCTAGGTACCACTTTTTGTAAGACTCGAGGTAGTTATAGCTGGCACGTCAGGCCTGTGCTACACCGAAACTTGGGAAAGCAAATGTGTTGATCGCAGCGATTTCATTGGCTCCTGTCGCGACTGTCATCCGGCGATGTCATGCGAGGTCATGCGAAGTCATTATTTGTGAAATGCCAAAAAGCAAATAATCGTCCAACATTTGGGACCTCGAACAACATTTGCACCAAATGTCACCCAAATGTCGCCTGCGACAAATCCTGGATCATCAGATCAAAAAAACGGGAACGGTTCAGAGAGACCACCGGCTAGCTGGGGTGCGAAGATCGTGTATCGCTGGACTAGAATATGCTGCATTTTCCAATCACAGACACTGTTCAAGATCGGGTCGTCTAGTTTTCGACGTGGAAAATCTGCATTTATATTTTTCAAACGACGCGGACGCGATCTGTACACACGAGCACGTTTTTATGATGTTGTCCACGTCGGACCGACGCGCGTTTGCCCGAAATATTCCTTTTTAAGTCGTTTCGCACGTTCGATCAGGTGAATGTCGATTTTAATCTGATCGCGCGGACTGTGGTTTATAGATTTAATAACTCGTCTGAAAATGATCGCCGGGTCATATGGAGACTGTATGACCCGGCGAAACGAATATTATTTGCTTCTCGACAGTGTACCAAAATCCGGTGTAGCACAGGCCTCAGACATGCTCTGGACTGCGCCTGCGCCACCGACAAGAGGATTGACCGGTCTTGTGCCAAATCTGTCATTTCAGGATCCAATGAAAAACAGTAATTCTTTCCGGCGATTTTCCCACGTCAGCGGAACAGATGCAATTCTCGTATGACATTCCTGAAGCAGTCGCAAAATGTCGCGATAAGTCATACCAAGAGCATCTTTCATGCATGACGGACAAGCGAAGGGAAAAGTATCACAATTTGCTGTGGGACTCACTGTCGAACCGTTTTGCTTCAGGGAGCTTGGGTTATAGGGGACGGGTGCAGTTGAACAATCGCATAAGCATTAGAATTACTTAATGGTTCGGGATACCATATTGATACACGAAATATGCAACATAACGTTCTGACGATATCACTCACTCGGCGAGACGCAAATCCTTGCATCGATTGCCATCGACGCGGGTTGGACCTGCGCAATGGAACTAGTTTTGATCAATGTGGAGTCGAAACTGCAGTACGTCATGCCTTTGGAAGCGCAGGAAAACTCCAGTGGGTGCATATTTGATATTTGTGTTTCGTTTCCTAACTTGAACAGGTGCAACGAGTGTCGAAAAACTATTCAAACTCATGGGGACAGAGACTTTGGCCCCCCACACGGGGGGGCACCTGTGCCCTCATTTGTCGCCCCTCGATCTGAGGTTCCAGGTCAGCCTGCGGGTTTTGCTCTCCGATAATAAAACACTCTCCGTATTCTATTATCTCATCTTAGACTGTAGTGATAGCCGGCATGTTTTCCACTGTCCACTTGTGCACCATCGTAGGAGTTCAGTTCAACATATATATATATATATATATTCAGTATCACGACCGATATATATCTACGATTTCACTGTCTCCATCAGGTTATCGGTCCTTTCCACCGGTCAGTGGTCGCTTGTTGGCTCCCGTTGTTTCTTTGATCCCGCAGCATTTTGCGGTTCTCCGTGACGCACGCTCACGCCCATCTGACTGAGCTCCTCGCTCTTTGTTCGTCATCATCTGCTTTCCGCGTGCCCCACTGGCACCGCTCATCTGGCAAGGGAGACACTCCCCCTTGATTGCGCGTACACTTCGCGCCACCAACAACAACATTTCGTACTACACCCTTCCAGCGATGTCGGGCGAGCCGTTTCCCTTGGCAGCCGTCTGCGTGCTGCCCGGGATTCCGGCAGCACTCCTTCCAGGACCCCCTCTGCGAGTCCCCAGAGGGAGCATCCGCCGGACCCCATTGTGCGCATGTCAACATTGAGGCCACGCCCTACTCCGCTCTCTCGCTCTGCCACCTCTGCGGAGTTCCACCATGACGACTCCGTCTGGGTTTCTACGCTTGTCTGTGCGTCGCAGCGTACGGAATTCGTCGAGAAGCTGGACTACGCCTTCTCCTACGGCGAGGAGTTGGCCAAGCTGTTACGTGCCCATGGCTTCAAGTGCAACGTCGGTATTACCCTTGATGGACCTGAGGCCGAGAGCGACTTCGCGGTATTACTGGCGAACCTCTCCCACGTTTAATAATAATAATAAAACATTTACGCTAGCAAAGGGGAAATTTTCCTGAGAGTGCGGTATCCCTGCAAGGCAGGCTAGTGAAAACACCAGGGGCTACTCACTCTGCTATAGCGCGCCCATAAAAAGGGCTCAGCCCACTTTTCAGCAGGGTAACATCTAGAGAAAAAGCTAAGTGCTAGGCAATAAAAAACTCTAGAAGATGGAGAAGCAGCCATGGCCGGGTGGGTGGAGGGGTGGCTGAATCTGAGCGGTGGGGAGGGAAGTCGAAAAATTAAGGGGGTTTTTGGAGACGTTGAGGAAGGTGGCCGGGTGGGCGGGGGAGAGGGGGTGGCGGGGGGGGGGGACGGCCCCTCCCCTTGGGGTTTCGTTGGGAGCCGGGAGTTTTACACTCCCAGCTTCCAACCCATCTTAGATTGCAAGACTTTGAAAGTTATTGCAAGAGGGTTTGAAGGAAATCGTTTGACTGATGTACGGCTTCTGTTTCAGTCATGGTTTCTTTGCTCGAGATGTCAACTGTATGTGGGTCAGTGTTTAAGGTGGTGGTGGCGTTTAACAAAAACACGACGTCTCGCCTGTTTTTGATGTGTTGCCTACAGATTCTTGAAAGTTTTTGAGGAGTGGTTTAATCTTAACACGGGGAACACCTATTTTGTTGAGGACAGTACCAAAAAGAGGAGGGAAGTATCCCATGAGTGTAAGAGCTTTGGGCCATTTCACGGTGCTTATGAAGGGCTTAAGGTTCCATCTTGCTTTGCCATCTCGAGTCTAGAATACTGGCCTCTCGATGACAGGTGTCACTCAAGTCTCACCTTGAGTAAATGACAGATGATATGACTGTACATGTCATAGTCGACCGTACTGACGACTGTCTGTCATTATAATATATGACATGACTCGACATGACATGACATGACATGACATGGTATGACATGTCTGACAGGTATGACATGTCTGACACATGTGTCATCGGTCATAACCCTGACAGATCTCCCCTCTCAAGAGAGTTGTGACCTCACAACGGGCATACCTTTGTATATGTCTTTGATGTCTTTGTTGTTGTTGCTGTTGCTGGTACCAGTCTTCTTACACCGATGTGAGGCGTCCCTCATGGTGTTTTTAGGCTATTGGGGGGAACTGAGTCCACTTTAAACCCTCACCTTAGGCATTTTGCCTTACAGTTCTTAGGATGTAAGAGGGGGCGGCATTCCGCCTACACATGGCCCACCTGCGACACAAGCCGCGCGCATGAAGACTCCTGCAAGCTCACACATAAAAACAAACGAATTGAAAAATAAAACAAGATACCAAACCCAAAACCAGCCCCTGCACATCGTATCACCACTAGCACCACAGTCAGCAATACTGTAGCACAGTTCGCCCCGTGAGGCGAGCGAAAACCATGAAAGGAATTATGGTAGAATCAAGAATGCGGTTGAGGAGCTCCTCACGTTTAGTCGAGGTGGTCAACGAATCTCAATCTGCGATGTCGAAGTCCTCGTCTCCTCCTTAATATAGGGTGTACGTAAACGTACAGGTGGGGAAAAAATATTCCCCAATCTTCGTGAACGATGAACGTATAAACTAAAACTTTGAAAACAACCCAATACCCCCCCCCCACTTCCCTCACCCCTTTGTAATCGTTAACGGACCGAATTTCATCCACCCCCCCTCCCTCCCGCCCCCTTTCTGTTCCAAAAAACACATACTTAACGTGACCCTGTTTATTCGTCTCGGTGTTGGTCTATCCATCTCTATCTTGGGGAGATCTGCGGGGGCTCCGCCCCCCGACTCCCTCCTGAATTATATTATTAACGCAGTCATTCATGGGTGACCTTACTCATTTCTACCGCACGCTGGGTACGTTTCAATTTTTATTTACAATACACTCGGGCTTCAATTCATATAATATGGATACAGCATACAGTGACACACTTCTCTATTCATGATTTGTATTGAATAGCAGCCGGCAGAAATGCTATAAAACGAATGATTAGGCTACTACTTTTATTTCCCGCTCCGCCAACGATCGACCTTTGGTCTTAAAATAGAAATATAGTGATTACTGTTTTTAACGATGCCACAATGCATCCATATAAATATGGAAATCTAAGTTGGGGCAGAAGCAAAGGACTTCTATGCCACGTGTATGGATAGCATTCACTGTTTCTGAATTCACGTTATATAAATCTCGGCCCATTTTGTTCCTCATATCTATTTACAAGATCGCTTCCGGCGTAAGGGTTACTGACCGCACACTGTTCACTGGCCACAACGATTGTTCACTGTTCACGACACTTGAACGACTTGAGCGTAACGTTGCGTGCTCTTTGATATAAATCGAATAATCAATTTGTTCATGTATATATTTTTTATTATCCACTCGAATGACCGGAATTATATTATTGTCGCAGTGTGAAATCATTAGTAAAATATGTGCTGTGTCACGTAGTCACAACGCGCTTCAATTGATATAATATGGATACAGCATAGTTGTCGTGTACAGCCTACGATTTGGGCGTCAACTTTTGCACTGTTAAAAGGCACTTAATTTCATCCGTCCTTGCAAGCATTTCTGGGATTTGGCAAGAATGAGGACCCCAACCCCCCACCCCCACTCCTCCTCCTCCCCCTCGCCTTGTTAACGGACTGAATTTCATCCACCCCCCCCCTCTTCCCTCCCGCCCCCCGTTCTGTGTTCCAAAAAACACATACTTAACGTGACGCCGTTTATTCGTTTCGGTGTTGGTCTATCCACTTATCTTGGGAACCATGGGGCTCCGCCCCCGCATCCCCCCCTCCTGAATTATATTATTAACGTCATTCATGGGTGACCTTACTCATTTCTACCGCACGCTGGGTACGTTTCAATTTTTATTTACAATACACTCGGGCTTCAATTCATATAATATGGATAAAGCATACTTCTCTATTTGTGGTTTGTATTGAATAGCAGCCGGCAGAAATGCTATAAAACGAATGATTAGGCTACTACTTTTATGTCCCGATCCGCCAACGATCGACCTTTGGTCTTAAAATAGAAAGATAGTGATTACTGTTTTTAACGATGCCACAATGCATCCATATAAATATGGACATCTAAGTTGGGGCAAATGCAAAGGATTTCTATGCCACGTGTATGGATAGCATTCACTGTTTCTGAATTCTCGGTCCATTTTGTTGCGCAATATCTATTTATAAGATCGCTTCCCGCGTAAGGGTTATTGACAGCCCACCGTTCAATGGTCACAACGGCATTGTTCACTGTTCACGACACTTGAACGACTTGAGCGTAACGTTGCGTGCTTTTTGATATAAATCAAATAATCAATTTATTCATGTTTATATTTTTCATTATCCACTGATGACCTGAATTATATTATTGACGCAGTGGGAAGTTATTTGTAAAGTATGTGCTGTGTCACGTAGTCACATGGATGACACAATGGCTTCAATTCATATAATATGGATACAGCATACGTAGTACAGCCTACGATTTGGGCGTCAAACTCGCAGTGTTAATTTCGCACTGTTAAAGGGCTGAATTTTCTGAATCCGTTCAAGCAATTCTGGAATTGCCATGAATGAGGACCTAATTTATATATGCATTTGATACACAATGGCTTCAATTCATATAATATGGATACAACATACGTAGTACAGCCTACGATTTGGGCGTCAAAAACGCAGTGTTAATTTCGCACTGTTAAAGGGCTGAATTTTCTGAATCCGTTCAAGCAATCCTGGTATTGCCATGAATGAGGACCTAATTTATATATGGATACAGCATACGTAGTACAGCCTACGATTTGGGCGTCAAAAACGCAGTGTTAATTTCGCACTGTTAAAGGGCTGAATTTTCTGAATCCGTTCAAGCAATCCTGGTATTGCCATGAATGAGGACCTAATTTATATATGGATACAGCATACGTAGTACAGCCTACGATATGGGCGTCAAAAACGCACTGTTAATTTCGCACTGTTAAAGGGCTGAATTTTTTCCCGATTTTTCAAAAGAGGGGGAATCTTCGATTTCATCTCCGATTTTTTCCCCAATATGCAAAATTATTCCAAAACTTTTATTTTATATTTACAATACGCTCGGGCTTCAATTGATATAATATGGATACAGCATACGCTGTCGTGTACAGCCTACGATTTGGGCGTCAAATTGTTGCACTGTTAAAGGGACTGAATTTCATCCGTCCTTGCAAGCATTTCTGGGATTTATGTTTTAGTTTACAATTGGATAGTTGGATCTGTGTTATTTAAAATGTTTATCCTGAACACTAGCTTTTTGGAATGAACAAACGCGCAGGTGCTTCAACCGCCAACGCGGCAGAAGTTCCTCCTGATGTTGTTACCATGGAGATTACCCTGGAACCACCGCCAATTGGTGAACAAGTTCCATCTACTGAAGGAGATCAGTCTGAAGCACCTATTGGCGCTAAGAATGTCGCAATGCCAGAAACTTAATATCTTCTTTCATTTATGGAAGAAACTGGCTATGCAATAGTGAATGCCTAGAACTAGTGCAATGTGTAGAACTGAAAACCTAAAAAGAGACAAGATTTCTACTGACTGCTGGCAAATTTGAGGTTGACATGAAATTATGTTAAAGATGGCGAATAAATTCCAAGAACTGGCTTGGAGCTGATAAAGGCTTAACTGCTGGTAAAGGCTTAACTGTAACCGGTTAACCATAGCAACCACTGGCATACTATGCAGGTTCCATGATCCAAAGGAACAACTTCTTCTACGAAAGCAACACCCGAATAACACCACCAATCCTGCAGAACATCCAAAGCCAATAGGTTTTGAATACCAAATTGTTCGGGTTTTCAATAAACAAGGTATTATTCCTTGTCTAATATTCCTTGCAATTTTGTTTTTGCTAACCACTTAATCTTAGCATAACATTGTTTTGCAATTCAGGTGGCGTATCTCAGATTCCAACATTGGGTATCATTGTGGACTTTAATAAGCTCACTGCCATCCAGAAGAAACGAGCCCTTCGAGATAGCTATCACAAGGCCACTGCAAAGCTGTTCAAGAACACCCCTAGTGACACCATTTTAGGCACAGGCCAACATTATGCCATCTTTTGGTGTGACAACGAATTAACGCATATACACACCTCACAAATCCCAAGTTACTTACTAGTTGGCAACCATTTTGCAGAAAACATCAAGTCAAATGCTCTGCCTTTTTTCAGAGGAGACAAACAAAAGCTTGAGGATGGAAAGAAACCCCGCACACCGGCCACTGGCTGTCACGCAATTCTCCCTTCGGATCACATCAAGGCCTTAGCTCTGGAGGAAATCAGGGTTCGAAAACTGGCTATCACCACACTCTCTACCCACTTTCACAAGTTTGACATTGCCGAGGACACCATTCCACAGGCAATTAATGATCTCATTAAGGCAGGTCCATATGACGGTATTCTGGCGCCACACAAGAGATATACAGCTGGTCATCCCTTTCATTGAAGAATGTCTATTCGGTTATACAAACCGCCACTTAGTCAACTCTCTGCCTTATAGACTATGGTAAATTTGATTTTTTTTAATGCCTACTTGCACTACCTTGCACATTTTGTCATCATCACCCAATTTACTCACATGTTTGCCCAATGATTATATTACAATCCCATGCTCTTGAAAAATCATCATTAACTCAAACATTTTTTTCAATTGTGTCAAACCTATATTCATTCCATATATGAATCGCTCAACCCTCAATATGTGAATTGCTCAACACTAACACTATTGCTCAGCACTAACACTCACTAACACTATTGCTCAACACTAACACTGCTTAACTTTGCTTTCCTATAGTTCGTTCAGCATTAGCTATAGCATTTCTCATTTAAACATCTATATTCAATCTCCACATTAGATGATAAAAATTCAGCCGGTGAACTTGAAATTATAACCAGTCTAACTATCATATATTAGTCCAAATCACCGTAATATGTAGGCCGAATTCACATGACCCATAATCAACATCCTATCTAAATGCTGAAAATATGCCTCCCACCCTCGTGTACAATACATTTTTATAGGGGGTACGTGAACGTACAGGTGGGGAAAAATCAATTTCCAAATTATTAGGTTGGTGGCCATTGAATTGAAGTAGACGTGTATTGACGATAGTTGGTATTAATCATACCCACTCATTGGTTCCAATGTATAAAAATGTATTGTACACGAGGGTGGGAGGCATATTTTCAGCATTTAGATAGGATGTTTATTATGGGTCATGTGAATTCAACCACATCCTTACTCTTGCTCTCAAGGTATGCCATCACCCTGAAATGATCCTGGGTGAGGTCCTCTCCATTTTCGGACTTGGCTTTTATGGTTGCAAACCATGTTTTCTCGAATTTGATAGGTGCGGACATGTTTAATTGTGCCAGGGGCACTACAACAGATGCTCGGAGATATGTTTTTGATTGAACGTGCAAAGGTACACAATTCGGATTTTTATAATATACTGGATCAGGGCCAGATTGAGGTACAAACGATAATTCGGTTCCGAGTTCTGAAGGCTAAACACTTCTCAAGTGCTCTACTTATTCACTCGTCACTCAGGTTGCAGGGTCAACCACTCGAGAGCCGATGTCACACTTCGGCTCAACGTTCAGTTCCCGATCCGATCTCATTTCTAATTCCGATTCGTCATTCTCGATTCAGATGTTATGCCGACAGGCTGACACGATGACTGCCCCACAGTACTGTCATACTACTGTACTGTCATACTGTCATGGCGTCATACTGTCATACTGTCATAACCTTAATATCTGATATTCGATTTCATTGTCTTTTCAACCCCGATGCGAATCTGACCATTCTTCGAGGGTCTGACTGAGTTCCACGATGACACCCCCCACAGTACTGTCATACTACTATAGTGTCATACTGTCATACTGTCATAGTGTCATAGTGTCATACTGTCATACCCCGGACATCTGGTATTCATTCTCATCGTGATTTCAAGCCCAATTTCACTGTCATCGTGCCAATCCCAGATTACCCCCGATGACACACATACGGACGCATAGGCATATCGGCTCACGCTGTGCCTCCGGGCACAACTCTCCCCCCCTTAGGAGTGGTCTACCTCCTGGGATCACTCCGCTAAGGTACCCATCTAAGTTCCAGTTCTTAGGTTTTCTGGTTCCTTGCTGTTTCCAGTTCTTAGGTTCTCTGGTTCCTCTTCGAGCATAGTTTGCCTGCCGCTACCAGGGCACCACTTTCAAGAAGAAGGGTGCCACTTGGAATCTAAAGCGGGTCTTCAGTGTCGCGGAGGCGTAAATGTCGGAAAAGTTGTCGTAGCAGGAGTGCTGGCACGGGATATACACTCGCAGATCGACCTGCTCCAGTCTGCTGCGGGTGAGGTCCAAGCTGAGCAGTCTCTGGATGAGCACCGGTTGCCCATCTGCACGCACACGGTGTTGAAGTAGTACAGCGTAGCAGGGGCGAGGGTGGTGCTGAGTTCGTCCATATGCAGGTGGGTTTCATGTACTGCGTACCGTACATGCAATAGGTACACACCAGCGGTGGGGGAAGCTGGCGCATCATAGGGCGAAGCCGTAGCGCGTTAGGGAAGCGACCTCTGACGCCAACTGCGGAGGTGCTGGGGTCGCAGAGGCCTTCCCAGCGCGTGACATACTCCTCGTTATCCTTATCTGGGGTGGAGCTCTGTCAGGGGGTTCGTGTGGAGCTTCTACCGGCTTCGCGCTATCAGCTGCAGGCCAGTCAGGCATGTCGAAGTCGAGGTGATCCTCCTTCATTCCCTTATAGAACTTCGGGTTAACGAGAGCGATGGTTTCCCCCATGTCCATGGCCTGTTCCGCCACGGAGAGGGTCTCCACTGCTGAGAGCCAACAGTCAACAGTCTGGGCCCAGTGGGGATGAGCTGCGGGTGGTGAGCTGGAGAAGCATTCAGACTCCAGCGTTGCCAGGGGGTCTTTCGGCAGATCTGAGGTGGGGTCGATCACTCCTGCCTCCTTCAACCCCTCTCGCACGTCCTTGTCTTTGAAGTCAGGTCTTCTGGACAGGGCGTCCGGTACCAACAGCAGCGCTCCTTTGATGTACTCCATTCTCGGGACTCCCACCTCCACCAGATCCATGTACCAGCGTGCCTGTCTGCGGCTAAGCTCTCTGCCAGGTTCCATCAGCCATTCAAGGGGGCGGTGATCACCCTGGATGCGGAAGTTGGTGAAGATGAGGTAATGCCGCCAGGTAACGGTGGTACAGTGGTGTAGAGCACCTAGCTCACGCTCGCCGGTGTGATAGTTCTGCTCGGCGGCTGAGAACTGGCGGCTCTCGTATGCTATCACGCGCAGCCCAAGACCATCTCCATTGTCTTGCATCAGTACTCCCCCAAGAGCGATGCCGCTAGCATCCGTCTGCACCACGAAAGGTGCTGTGCCGTCTGCGGCACCCTTAATGTTGGGCAAGGCGAGCACTGGCGCTGAGGTGAGGGCCTTCTTCAGCTCCTCGAAGGCCCACTGCTGCATGGGACCCCACTCCCAGGGTACGTCCGACTTGGTCAACCGGGTGAGGGGCTGGGCGATCTCGGAGAAGCAGTGAATGAACCTGCGGTAATACCCCGCCAAGCCCAAGAACTGCCTGACGTGGGTGACCGTTTCCAGCTCGGGCCAGTCCCTCACTGCAGCCACCTTGTCGTGTTGGGGTCTGCAGCCATCCGCGGAGATACAGTGGCCAAGGAACCGCAAGGATTTCTTCAACAGTTGGCACTTGGACCTCTTGAGGAAGACGCCCTTCTCCCTGCATGTCAGGAGCAGTTGCTTGACGTGCTCGTAGTGCTCTGCAGCGGTGTTACTGAAGACGACCACATCATCGATGAAGATCCGGACAAACGGGAGATGGCCCAAGGCCCGCTGCATCCGTCGCTGGTACTGAGATGGTGAATTTTGCAGCCCCTGCGGCATGACCAACCACTCATATGACCCCATCTGGGTGGTGAAGGCGGTCTTCTCGACATCTCCTGGTGCCATCGGTACTTGCCAGAAGCCATCCACCGCGTCGAACGAAGAGAAGAACTTCGCACCCTGCATCTCGTCGAACATCATCTGGATGTCTGGGAGAGGATACTTGTCCTTAACTGTCTGGCGGTTGAGGAGCCGGTAATCGATCACCAGTCGCAGCTCCTTGGGGTTCCCCGGTTTGGGGACCATCAGACAGGGAGCTGCATAAGGGCTGGAAGAGGGTCGGATGTAGCCTTTGGACATCAGAGTCTCCACGCGTTCTCGAAGTTGGCGGAGTTCCTCTGCAGACTTCTTGTAGATGCGCTGGCAGGGCGGCCCCTTCTTGCTCAGCTCAGGGTCGAGGTTAATGTTGGCTTCATCTTGGGGGTCATGTCTGAGTCCATCGATGTTCGGTAGGGCAGTCGTCATCTCCTTTTTGTACTCCTCACCCCAGAAGTCCTGAAACTTGAGGGTCCACTCAGGGCTCACTTCTGCATCTTCGGTATCCGCAGCGGGTTCGGCGTTCTCAGAGTCGATAGCCGTGGCTGCAAAGGCAGAAGCAGTATCGTCGGGGGACTTCTCGGCCACCATGAGCCAAGCGGGCTGTATCTCCGGGTCGTCATTGCCGCGTAGCTTCTGCGTCTCCGCATACACCAGGTACTTCTTCAGCTGAGCAGGGGTCAGGAACACCTCATCCACCAATCCCGCGCAGGCCGTGCCCTTCGGAGACCTGTCCCCAGATGCTTTCCCAGGAGAACAGCCTGTGATGGTGACGCGATCCCAAATCTTGCCACTGCGGGACTTCCTGAGGAAGGAGACGGAGCCATTCCCTTCATAGCCCAGAGTGACAGGAGAGTGACTGCGCAGCCACCTTCCGCCGAGGATAACATCGATCCACCTGTATGCCCAGCGGTAGGATCCGGAGGGCAAGGGCGTTCTCCGTATAGGTGCCCGTGGTGGTGTGCGTGTTAAACTTGGCGTACGCGGTGGCGCCAGTGATCTTCACAGATCCATCCGCCAGGGTGACTCGCATCTCGGAGCCGGCTCGTGTTGTGAGGCCACATCGCTTAGCGCTCTGCTCCGAGATGAAGTTATCAGAGGCCCCCGAGTCAATCAGCACCTTGACCGTGTGCCCTCTGAGGGTTGCGTAGAATACCAGCAGTAGCGGTCCTTCTTCGTCATGTGCCGCTGCAAGGGTACCCTCGATGTCGGTCTCCCAGGCACCCACAACGCCTTGTTGAAGATTCGGGAAGTTGCTGAGGAGGTGGAGAGTGACATTGACACGGAGGCGGCTCAGAGGCGCTCTCAAGACCGTCCTCCCCGTGCTGTTTCCTTCGCTAACCCACCACCTCGCACCCCCTTCTACAGGCGTACCCCCTCTTCGAGCCGCCCAGCTCTTGCCATGCTGGAGAACGGGCCTGCCACCACCGTCGCCGCGGCAGTGACTCCTTTGCCACCACCACCTGGCCTCTCCCGCCCTGACGCTCCGAAAGTCCGCCGGTGCTTCGCCTGCGGCTCTGCGGAGCACATCGTCCGTAACTGTACGGACGAGGCTAAACTCAAGGAGTGGAGGGCCAATGCACCCGCTCGACTGGCGAACTCCCCTGGGTTTGTAGCCGCCGTCGTTTGGGCCATTGAGCAGCAGGAGGACATCTCCTCGGTGGATGGCGTCCCGGAGGAGTTCTCCGAGGAGGTCTTGGCTCTTGCTACCTGTGAGGACGAGCAGAGCTACCAGACCCTGGCGGCCCTTGCGGGCATCGAGCTTGTAGAGGGTGACGGCCTTCCCCCGGTGGAGAGCGATGAATGACTGGCCGGCGGCCAGCCCCAGACCCTGCCCTTCGAGGAAGTGAGGTCTTGCCCTGATGATCAGACCCTCTCCGCCCTGGAGAAGCGGTCAGAACCAGTGGAACCCCGACGCGCCCGAGGACGCGGAGACCCTTGGGGCCAACGTCCCCATCCCAAGAGCGTGGCCTTCACCTCTGGGACCCGCTTGCGACGCACCTACCGCTCAGCTGGTGCCCCATCGCCGCCGAGGGATGACTTGTCCAGCCATCCTCTCGCAGAAAGCACCCCCTTCGATGAGCCGTCGCTACCTCTTGATGACGGCCCTGCTTATACACAAGCGAGGATCGAGGGTCGGAGGGGACGGCGAGTTCCCCGGCACAGACCCCCCATTATGGGCAACAACCGCGGAGAGCCCCGCGACCTTCGCCCCCGACCGCGTGTTGTCCTGCCGCTACCCATCTATCAGTCCAACCTCGCAGACCCACGGAAAAGGCTAACTGCGTGGCACTGGAAGAGAGATCTGTACTCCCTCCCCCTCGAAGTCGCCATGCAGAAGGTCCGCAGAGCTCTGCGCAAGTCCCCAGAGGCTGCCAAGGACCTGGTGGATAAAATGTCGGAGCGCGTCCGCAGCCGCGTACACTCTGGGAGTCGTGGGCGACGGCCTTCCTCTCCCACTCTTCTGGTTTGGAGACATCCAAGTGGATGGCTCTCAGGCGCCGCATCACCTTGGGTGCATATTTCAGCCCCCGGCGGTACGTAGAGAGCATCGACAAGTTGGTCATCTCCACGCAATTTGGGACTCTACCGGCCAAGAAGTTGACGGAGGCCATGCGGGTCTCCAGTCGCGAGAAATACTCCGCCGCGGTCTCGTTCACCGCCTGCTTCAGGGCAATGGCCTCGCCGTGTGCGTTCTCCAGGTAGGCCTGCGTCAGGGAGCACACCGCCAGATCGCTGAAGAACACGTCCAGCTCCCCGTAGCGTTGGTGCCAAGCTTGCTCGGACCCAAAGGTCCCCGCCGCGCGCTCCAAGAACTTTCTCTGCTGGTCTTGAAGAGTGTACTCCTTGAAGCTCCAAAGAAGGCTTGACACACTCGCCTGGTACGCTGATACTGACGGCGTACAACTGGGAGTGGTCAGTGCTTCGATCACGATGGCCTCCTGGAATACCTTCCGCACCATGTAGGAGTAGTGCTCCAACTGCGTCAGGAGGCCCTCCTTGTCGGCCGATTTTGTGTCGGACGCGGAGCGGGGGAACCTGGTGACGCTCTTGACCAGCTTTAGTACCATCTCTTTGGTCTTGTGCTCCAGGCGGACCTCGTCTGGAGATGCTCGCAGGTTAGTGCCCTGCGGCAGACGGACGATGCCTGGAACAAAGGGGGTGGCGCTGGGAGAGAGCACGGGGTTCGCAGCGACGGCAGAGTGAACGGGGTTTGCGGCGGCGGAATGGGGAAAACGGGCAGGAGGTGGTGGTCCCGGGGCATGCGCGGGCGGAGGCGCAGGCGCGGGATTTGTGGGGACTGCGGTCGGAGTGGGCGGTAATGTAGGGGCTGATGGTGGTGCGGGGAGTGGGAGAGGTGTATGGAAGGGCAGGGGTGTGGATGGTTGTGCGGCCACCACGCTCATGCTCCGGTACCAATCGGAGTTGCTGACCTCCGACCACGCGGCGAGCCCGTCCTGATCGAAGTTCTGCATCTCCGACTCACGCGCAGTAGCAGGGATCCACTCCCATACTGGCTGCCCCATGCTGGTAGACCGCACATTGGCCGCGGCTGGGTCCCCCATTGCCATATCCATGACCTCGCGGTCGACCATGAGGACCCAGGTCTCCACGCGAGGGTTGGTAAGGGGTAGGGGTGCATGGTGTAGCCGGCCCCCCATGCGCGCATATGCAGTCAGCGGCGCTCCCAGCAGGTGCATGATCCTGAACAAGATGGCGTCGCCCTGCACCCCAGCCCGGCGGCGTTCGTCCCATGGTAGGGAGACGGTTGCCGCGCCTGACGTTCATGACAGTGTCATCAACTTTCATTGTCGAAGCTCTCAGCTCAACGGTTTTCGGACTGCGTTTTATGTCATGTCATGTCATACGTTTTTATATCAATTCGACCACATCCATATATTTATGCTCTTCATCTTTTATAAACAATATTAATTATTAATATTTAAAATATTATACTGAACGCTGAACGCTAACGTGATACCGTGAAAATATAATACTTAACGCTAACGTGAATTTGAATAACATTAAATATTGACCATAAACGAAATGAAGGCTCTAAATAAAAAGCGCGTGAGCGCGAAAAGCGTGACAGAAAAAAGGTGACAGAAAAAGCGTGACACAAATCAGTGCTCGTTTGGACGGAATACCTGGTCGCAACGAAATGAAGTCTCTAAATAAAAAGAGCGTGAGCGCGAGTCTCTAAAAATTTATACGCAACAAAACATATCCACGATGGACATTTTGTTAGCAGCTTTCATCTCAACGACGCAAATTGAAAGTAACCTCCCAAAAAGCGTCACGCAAAGCTAGGCTGTAAACTACTACGCTATACGTCACGCAAAAAGCGTGACGCAAAAGAGCGTCACGCAAAGCAGTGTTCGTTCTGTAATAGCTGGTTTCTACGAAATCAAACCTCTAAAAATTTATATCAAACTCCTAAAAATTTATACACAAATTTGTCACGTCATAAAACGGACTTTTTCAAAGAGGGGGACAATCTAAAGATTTTTCCCCAATACATTGGAACCAATGAGTGGGTATGATTAATACCAACTATCGTCAATACACGTCTACTTCAATTCAATGGCCACCAACCTAGTAATTTGGAAATTGATTTTTCCCCACCTGTACGTTCACGTACCCCCTATAAATTTTTAGAGGTTTGATTTCGCAGAAACCAGCTATTACAGAACGAACATTGCTTTGCGTCACGCTCTTTTGGGAGACGTATTAGTGTAGTAGTTTACAGCCTAGCTTTGGGAGACGTATAGTGTAGTAGTTTACAGCCTAGCTTTGGGAGACGTATAGTGTAGTAGTTTATAGCCTAGCTTTGCGTGACGCTCTTTTGCGTGACGCTCTTTTGCGTGACGCTCTTTTGCGTGACGCTCTTTTGCGTGACGCTCTTTTGCGTGACGCTCTTTTGCGTGACGCTGGTGGATGAAATAAATTTGCGTCGTTGAGATGAAAGCTGCAAACAAAATTTCAATCGCAGATATGTTTGTATATATATTTACATATATTTATAAATATATCGACAGAATGTCGTCTGAGTAATTAATATTATAAAATATAAAACATAAAACATAAAATATGAGGTAAACCGAATAAAATATGAATTAAACCTTTGTTCGAACCCTTGACTGTCGATCGGCGACCATCGATCTGACGGAGACAATTCTTTTTGGCGAGGATCGAGGGGGGGATCAGTGTTAATACTTTAAATCGACGGCCAACGGTAGCTAAGCCCTTAACACTTTTGTGTATAAATTTCTAGAGGTTTAATTTCGTAGAAGCCAGCTGTTAGGGAGGGTGGGGGGACGGAGCCCCCACACTGGGCGAAGTCTATTTTTTTTGTAGTAATAGGCGGATGTGGGGACACGGAGCCCCCCCCAATGGGCGAAGTTTTAAAATATTCCGAAAAAATGGGGGGTTGTGGGGGGGGCAAACCCCCCTACTGGGCGAAGTCTTGAAAATAGTTTGTAGTAAGGGGGGGGTGTGGGGGAGCCCCCCACTTGGCGATATCTTAAAAAAAATAAAAATCAGTCGAGGCCTCACGCCTTGTAGTAATGGGATAGTGTAGGGGGATGGAGCCCCCCCAGTTGACGAAGTCTAAGAAATAAAAAGGAGACGAAGGGTGATTATTCACAAAAATTATGACATTAGAAAAGTCGTCTAAAATCTTGTTGTAATAACTGTAAACGAAATTATGGATTGCCTTGAAAGTGTTTCATACACGTTTTTCTTTTATAATTCAATACGTGCCATTGAGATTTATATTAAAATTTAGGCGAGAACAAGGTAATAAATTATATTATTATCGTTATTTGATTGGTCAGAACTTAAAATATTCGATGACGTTCAATTCGTTGCGATCGTTCGGTAATAGCTCGAGGGTCTCCGAGAGACGACGCGACGCCTCCCCCTTCTGTTCCCCCCTCCGTTAATCGATCGGAGCGCGCGAGCGCGAGCGGAGCGGGGGCGAAGCCTCCGCGACGCGAAGCGGGAGCAGCGCGCGGTCGGTTGATGTTCGACTTGGACTTCGAACGCCAACGCCATAAGGCGCATGC
>LGRX02014841.1:6637-38883 GCA_001247695.2 Cymbomonas tetramitiformis
TGTGCGCGCCCTCGAGCTCAACCCACCCCTATGCGTGTGCGCACCCTCCTCAACCCACCCCCTATGCGTGTGCGCGCCCTCGAGCTCAACCCACCCCCTATGCGTGTGCGCACCCCCCACCGCTCATTCTTTGGTTGAGTTGGAGGGTGCAGATGAGCAAGGGGGGCCATTCTTTGGTAAAAAGAAACATACCTTTGTAGATGAGACAGATGATGGAAACTCGAAACGTAATTTTCCTACATGGACCACACAAGAACGAAAAGGTTAGAACTCCAAGCCTAAAGAAAAGGAAAGATCGGACGTCCAAACAAAGAGGGTGAAAAGAAGATAGAAAGCACACCTTTATTGTGTGGCATCCCGGGTTTTCACCGAGACCTCAGCTTGAGCTTTTTCTTCAGGCCCTGAATAAAAGTTCAATGCCTTAACAAGTTGTTGAGGGCCTTAACAAACAGTTCAAGGATCATTCTTTGGTAAAAAGAAACATACCTTTGTAGAAGAGATAGTTGATGGAAACTCGAAACGTAATTTTCCTACATGGAGCACGCAAGAACGAAAAGGTTAGAACTCCAAGCCTAAAGAAAAGGAAAGATCGGACGTCCAAACAAAGAGGGTGAAAAGAAGATAGAAAGCACACCTTTATTGTGTGGCATCCCGGGTTTTAACCGAGACCTCCAAACCGCAGTTTGGCGCTCTGTTTGAGCTAATGCCACGTTCGCAATGCAAACTGAAAAAAACTGTCCTCAAAAAGATAGGGTTGCGAAGAGATCACCCATCTCTTCGAAAAGTTAACCAAAGGAAGTGATGAAAATACTTTCATGGAGTAGTTTTCCGCGAGGAAAACGCTCGTGAAGTCAAAATAGTCGTGAAAATAGCGGTTTTCCCGCTATCGAAGGGTCTGAAAACCTGCGAATCTTTCAAAAAGGAGAAGGTAAGTAAACGAGTGTCGTTGAACACTCTTCTATTGTGTGGCATCCCGGGTTTTAACCGAGACCTCCAAACCGCAGTTTGGCGCTCTGTTTGAGCTAATGCCACGTTCGCAATGCAAACTGAAAAAAACTGTCCTCAAAAAGATAGGGTTGCGAAGAGATCACCCATCTCCCCGAAAGTTAACCAAAGGAAGTGATGAAAATACTTAAATGGGGTAGATTTCCGCGAGGAAGACGCCGGTAAAGTCCAAACCGCCGTCAGAATAGCAGTTTTCCCGCTATCGAAGGGTCTGCCGATCTGTGAATTTGTGAACAAGAGAAACTTCGAGTGCAAACGCGTATGATTAAGCGTAGCTAGAAAATTGTCATGTTACCATACAATATAACGGAAATAAAATACAAATCAACTGTTAGAAGATCGTAGTGCACCATCTCGTCGAAACTTCCCAAAGCCAAAGAGCGTTCCAAGCGCTAGCGTAAAACTCTTCTAGAGTGGCCCACAACAAGGCGTGGACATTCTGAAACAAAATATTGTTACCAAATAAAATAAAATACTGCGCTAGAGCTGCTTTAAAATGCCCCAAAGGGGTTATTTCACCGCTTACTTGAAGCGCGGTCAAGTCCGAAGTGTTTCGAAAATTCAGGGGGCGCTCCACTATAAAGTTAATTTATATATTTTAAAGAGAAAATCGTGTGATGGTTGTATAATTTCATGACACTGCCTCTGCCCCCTGAACTTTTCATCGTAAGTAGCCCACCAACTGCCGGAACTGGGGGGTGGCGGAGGGGTGGCTGCTGCGAGCGTGCAACCTCTGCCCGCTCGGATGCGGTGGGTGATGGGTGGGGTGGTGGGGGTGGCGGGGGGGTGCGGTGGGGGTGGCAGGGGGTGCGGGTGTGGAGGGACGGGGGGCAGAGACATGGTTCACAGATGGAGGGGGGCCGGCCTTTACCCACATGTCGGCCTTCTCAGCCAGCGTGCAGGGACAGCCGAACCTGCCGAGGGAGTGGGTGACGGTCTTGCCGTACTTGTACTTGCAGGAGCGGCAGGGGTGGCCGATGGACTTGTCATTGGGGTCGGAAGGGGTGAACTTCAAGTTGTCCCAGGTGCCAGAGGGGGTGGAGTCCTTGTTGGTGGAGCCGGTGTGCTTGAGCTTAGAGGCTTTGTACAGGGCCCTCTCGTGCTCAATGAAGGCAGATCTGGTGCCGCCCCGTAGTGGTGAGCGGGGCCTGGATGGAGGTGGTGTGGTGGCCCGAGGGTGCGTACCCTTGCCACCCTTGCCCCCCTTGCCGCCCTTGCCATTAGGGTGCTTCTCTCTCGGCTTGGTTGTGTCAGCCGAGCCCCGCCCCCCCTCACGGACTTCCCCCGTCATGGAGGCAGCTCGGGGGCGGGATGAAGAGCCAGGGAGCTGGGAATGGTGGGCAGAGCCCTAGGTGTACCATACATTCCCGATGGCCTCAATGAACTTCTGAAGACCACCGGGGAAGCCAGAGGAGGTCAAGCGGTTGTTCTCCTCGTAGGTGCGGATGACCTCGAAGTACAGAGGGATGTTGAAGAGGTGCTCGGCCGTGTCCTGGGAGGCCCGTAAGATGTCAATGAGGACCTCCTGCTCCTGCTGTCCAGAGAAGGCGGGGTGGAGCTGCCTGTGGTTGCCGATGAGGGTGGCGAAGGTGTTCAGCTTCAAGGCGGGGTCCTCGGACTCAGAGATTCGGAGGGCCTTGGCCTTGGTGAGGTTGGAGTGGTCCGTGGAGGGGGGGTAGGTGATCAGGCGGCAGTGCACGTGCAGCAGAAGCAGCCTGCCGTCCACCTGAGCCTGGGGGGAGTCCTTCACAATTTGTGACAACACAATTTGTGTGTTGGCACAAGTGGCCGCAAGTAGAAGTTGAGCTAGAAGGCCATTGGAGATACCGTCGTAGGGCTCGTCCTTCAGTCGGCGTTGAAGATTGAGTAGTGCTGGGGCGTGGCCAGGTCGAGTGGCGGTGAGCACACGGGTCAGGGCGTCACAGAACTTCTTGAACACAATGTCGCCGCCCGCGGTGAGGAAGTTCAATTGGAGTTCACGTTGTTGTTGGCGCTCGTGAATATCCGTGAGGGCATAGTAGGCGGTCTTCAACTGCTTCAGGAGCGGAGTGACGTCAGGGGTGGTGGAGCGGGTGTTGAAGGCGCTGGTGTTATCGTCCATGATGTGCTTGATCTTGGTTGGAGGAAGTTCTTGCCCGTCTCGATGTTGCAATGGCGTCACCTCTGGAATAGTTTCCAATTCCTTGGTGGTGTCGAACATCTTGTCCGAAGTAATTACGACTGAAGATGGTGTCGAAGATGAAGTAGTTCTACTCGCAACAGTGCGAGCCAGTGAGGTGGCGTTGACGCATTCGTCGCGGACTTTGATTAAGTCGTTGAAGATGGTCTCGTTGAGTTGGTTGACGTCGTTGAGTTCTTCCTTCGTGACGTAATTCTCGTGGATCTCGTCGGATTGGGCAGATGAACGCTGAAATGCTACTACAAGCGAGGTGACGGTGGTGGAGAGCTCAGCCACGTTGGCGGTGACGGCATGGAGGTCTTGAAGAAGGGCGTTGATCGTGATGGAGATTTCTTCGTTTGTTGGAGATGGCGGAAGAGGTTGACGTGAAGTAAATAAACGTCGTTGAGCATGTTGTTGACGCTCTTCGGTTGGTGGTTGGGATCCCGGAGTTGTAGTTGGCGTGAACGGGGACATGGTAGACCTTCCGGACCGTTGGTGGCGGTGAAGGTGACGATGTTGCGCAAGTCGTTCTCGTATGATCAAGCGGCTTTGGTGATGCATGCACAACTTACAATATTGCAATCACTCAGTATAAAATGTATACATGGTGTAATCAGGGCTCTTCATGACTACTATGACTACACTTGAATAGTGTTCTCTCGGTCGTACTCATGACTTGAGTAGTACCGCGCTTCCCTGACTCATGACTTGAGTAGTACGGCGGGCGATGAACTCATAACTTGAATAGTACCACATGCGGCCAACTCACGATTTATTCACGTATTCATGACTAAAACACTAGATTCCCCCTTAAAAATTGCTTATGCCCACCTTGAGGCTTGAGCACGGTGCTGGGCCCTACATGGCTCTAACGCTCTACGCTCTAGCCGGAGATGATGAGTGTTTGGCACGATAGGTGTATGTGTGGTGAGCTCAGCAAGCCATCATATGCTCGATGTATCGTGCTACATCACGAGATCTCGATTTTACAGTGTCATCCTCACTTGCTCACCGCCTTCCGCACTTCGTTCACGAATGACATAAAATACCCTACGAGTTTTGGGTTCCGGTCCGGATATGCCGATGATGAGTGTTTGGCACGATAGGTGTATGTGTTGTGAGCTCAGCAAGCCATCATATGCTCGATGTATCGTGCTACATCACGAGATGTCGATTTTACAATGGCATCCTCACTACCACCTGCCTTCCGCACTTTCACGAATGACATAAAATACCCTACGATTTTTGGGTTCCGGTCTGGATATGCCGATGATGAGTGTTTGGCACGATAGGTGTATGTGTTGTGAGCTCAGCAAGTCATCATATGCTCGATGTATCGTGCTACAGCTTTCTGACAGCCCCCCCATAAACGCAATACAGATATTCTATGACGGATGACACCCGTGAAGTGAAATTGGCCATTCCCAAGGCAAAGTGGTCATTTTCACCTCCCGGGCGTCATGCGTCATGAGCGATCCGGAGGGAATCATGCGAGAAGATGTCCGCTTTCACGATGTATTCGTTTACCGTAAGATTAGACATTGATGGAATATTATGTAATCCGACGATCGTCAAAAATCACAAACACGCCATGTCGCCATCTGATGTCTCCAAGACAGTAGCACAGTGTCACGAGGTGACACGATGGAGTTTTCCAGTGTCGTCTTGTACAGAATCGTGTCGGTTTGTGCAATTTCTGTCCGTTTTTACGTTCTTACAGTGACAACAATGCCGTTTGGTAGTTATTAAGTATGGAAATCTAGGTTATCGGCTGCCCGCCCCAACTTTGTTGCGCTACTGCAGGCACGCCTCCTTGTGATTTTAATCACATTACACGAAGTGCAATTTTTTCAACGTTCGTAACGAATATAAATGTATTCACAAGGCGAATACCTTCCTCTTGAGCTCTTGATCGACCCCATCCGCAACCGCATCAGCTTTGTTTGCAGTCGCGACTGCAAGCTAAGTTGATGCGGTTCAAGATAGGGTCGACCAATTCACGACAGGCGAGGGGTGTTCTTGCGTTCTAGCGCTAGAAACTTGTCAGATATATTCGTATTAATAATCTGTATGAGTATATCCCGTAAGTTTCAGGTCATACCTTGAAGCATACTTCAAACAGTCGCATGTTGGTTCCAAACCCAAAACATCTGCCTTAGAAATAAATTGCGCGTCTCGCGTACAAGTAACTTGAAGCTTTGAGCTTCAAGTAACTTAAGGATATGCATCTTGGCAGTATTTGTGCCAAGTTTCGTGCTCTATGACGCACGGGAAGCCCTCGGCTGTTTGGCATCTTTGGGTTTGGGTTCGAACCCAAACCCAAACCCAAAACATCTGCCTTGGAAATAAAATGCGCGTTTCGCGCACAAGTAACTTGAAGCCTTGAGCTTCAGTTAACTTAAAGATATGTATCTTGGCAGTATTTGTGCCAAGTTTCGCGCTCTAGGACGCACGGGAAGCCCTCGGCTGTATGGCATCTTTGGGTTTGGGTGTCACGTTCGACCCCAAACCCAAAACATCTGCCTTAGAAATAAATTGCGCGTTGGGCGCACAAGTAACTTGAAGCTTTGAGCTTCAAGGAACTTAAATAAATATCTCTTGGCAGTATTTGCGCCAAGTTTCGTGCGCTAGGACGTTCGGGAAGCCCTCGGCTGTTTGGCATCTTTTTTTATTAACCCAAACCCAAAACTGCCTTGCAGAATTGGAGTTATCATGCACTCTAAATAACGAAACCTGGCAGATACGTGTATTCATAACAATAATATGAATATATCCTGGAAGTTTCAGGGCCTACCGTCAAGCATACTTCAAACAGTCGCATCTTGACAAGAGGCGTTATGGGTTTGGATTCTCTTGTCAAGATGCGGCCGTTTCGAGCATACTCGAAGGCGTGCTCTGAAACTTACGGGATACATTCGTATTATTGATACGAATATATCTGACAGGTTTCTTGCGCTAGAACGCAAGAACACCCCTCGGCTGTTGTGAATTGGTCGACCCTATCTTGAACCCCATCGACTTAGCTTGCAGTCGCGACTGCAAACGAAGCTGATGCGGTTGCAGATGGGGTCGATCAAGAGCTCAAGAAAAAGGTATTCGCCTTGTGAATACATATATCTTAGTTACGAACGTTGAAAAAATTGTACTTCATGTAATGTGATGAAAATCACAAGGGGCTGTGCCTGCAGTAGCGCAACAAAGTTGGGGCGGGCAAGCGATAACTCGCATTTCCATAGTTAATAACTAACAAATGCGCAAATAGTGGCGCTGAAAGTCATTTCGCGTAAAAAGTCATTTCAGCGCACTAACAAAGGCGCAATAGTGGAATCACCGGAATCGGAAATTCAAGTTTCTTTCGTTTGTAATCATGGAACCTGATCCACGTCAGCAACATATTGTCGATCGACAGGGAATTAGGAATGCACGATTTAGAGATCTTCGACGGTTTAAATTGAATTGCAGAATCGATGACAGTCACCCCCATCGCGTTCCATTGCGTTTTTAAAGACCGTGTCAGAATGCTGTGGTGTGTGTGTGTGTTCACTTTATGTCAGATATATAGTCGGGTGTGTATATATCGGATAACGGAGAATAAACCCCGAGTTAAGGGTTTCGATATCAGAACGGTAAAAGTCTCAGATTGATAAAAGAGATACACATAAATACTAACGGGTGTTTCCCGTCTACTGGTGACGGTCACCCAGCCTACTATAGGAAGTGACAGGTGACAGTCTTTACTGTCGGTGTGTCACATCCAGCACACCACCTAGGGTGGTGACCGGAGCTAGTAGTGAAACGAAGCAGACAAACTCCCTACTCAACTTCAGGAGGAAACTGTAGCACAACTGGGGGCCTGTACTCTGCCGCAAGCATGCAGAGGGCGTCGAATTCCACGGGGTCGCCTTTGTTGATGGCGTGCTGGAACTTCGCGGCCAACACGGAGTTCTCGGCCTCCTCGGCGAAGGCGAAGGCCGAGAGTCCGGTCCTGCCCCCGTTCGGGCAGTCCCGGTGCCAATGTCTCGCCTTCCCCTTAGCACACACCTGATTTTGGCAGTACGGGATGGTCGCACCGCTGTCGCGGTGGAAGGCCACCTTCCTCGAGACGGATTGAGACCAATTCCCCCCTTTGGGGAGGGGTGAGGCCGCGAAGCGGGTTTTCACGCGGCGGTCCGGCTTGTCCGCGCGAGGGGTAAACCCCCGTGGTGACGGCTCGGACTCGGCGGTGACGAGGAAGGTGGCCAATTGCCTCTTCAAGTCGAGCACCATTGTCCGTAAGTCCGCGATCTCACTCGCCGCACCCGACCCATCAATGTCCTTCTCCACGAAGTGCGTGCCGTGGGAGTACCGGTGTGCGGATGCGGTGGCGGTGCCCGCCCGCACGTGCTCGCCGTAGCACTCCCGCACCCACTGCTGAATAGTGAGTAGGTCGTGGGCGGCTCGTAGGTCGTGAAGGAGCAAACGGGACACCACCGGCTGGTAGAAGGCGGCGTCGAGGGCCTTGATGAAAAGGGACTTCACGTCCTCGTCCTGGAGCGTTGATCTGGTCCTTGCAGCCTTGAGCGCGGCGTTGAAGTCCTCAATGGGTCCATGAGGGTCCACGCCCGCAGTGATGCGGACGGCAAACATGTCCGCTTGCCCCTGGAAGGGGTCCCCAACCGGGATCATCCGACGGGCGAACTCGAGCAGGACACGCTTACCGTCTGCTGGGAAGCTGGCGTGGGACGAGTCCAACCAGTCCGCTGCGGGCGACGAGGGGTCGATCAGCAGCTCGATCGTGGAGAACAATAAATTGTTGGCCTCCACGCGGACGGCCAAAGTGGCGTCGTCCAGCGTGAAGAGCGGCAAGAAACCGATGTCCTCAGTGACGAATGCTGCCTGCAGGGCAGAGACCATCCTCGTGAAGACGGCCGCCGCGTGGGGCTCCGCACCGGAAAATCTCCCCTCTTTGCCGTCGAACAATTTTCGCTGGACGTGCTTCGCCACCTTCATGTCGAAGTGCTCCCGCTGTAAGGTGCGTACCGATGCCAAAAATGTAGCACCCGCCGAATTAGCGGCCGGCTGTGCCGCTGGCGGGGTCGCGGGCGTGTTGGCATGCCTGGCAGCAACGGAGTCAAAGATTGTGCTTAATGTGCGGCGGCGATTCGCCATGCTAGCCGTCGATCTAGTAGAAGCAACCATGATGAAGAAGACTATAGGGGTGGAGTGAGGCAAGAAGACGTGGAAAAAAAAAATTGCGGCAGTCTTGGGCGGCCAAGAAATGCGGTGGGTCGTCGATACGGCTGCCGTGAGAGAGCAGAAATTCCGAGAAGTCGTGTGGTATGATGGCGGCCGATACGAAACGGTGTGGTGACCAACCAGGATGCGTAAACCAATCCAACGTTAAATCCCGTAGAAAAGATGTCCTCAAAGGCCTACGGCTAGCCGTAAATCAACCCACAAAACTTAGGCCATACCCGCGACTGCCGGCACTTCCACGCGCGGAGCGCCTCACTCCATCCCAAGCGTCTGGCTTTAGCCAATCATCTTTGCGGTGTCGCAGTGGCTAAATAAAGCGTAAGTGGGGCCAAACCTGTCAGATATATAGTCGGGTGTGTATATATCGGATAACGGAGAATAAACCCTGAGTTAAGGGTTTCGATATCAGAACGGTAAAAGTCTCAGATTGATAAAAGAGATACACATAAATACTAACGGGTGTTTCCCGTCTACTGGTGACGGTCACCCAGCCTACTATAGGAAGTGACAGGTGACAGTCTTTACTGTCGGTGTGTCACATCCAGCACTTTACACACTTACAGGAAGGTGACTTCTGGTATTACAATATTCCCAGATAGTTATCATGCAGGATGGTGATCAGCATACCATGTACTGAATGAATCTAGCATGATATATATCAAGTTAAGGGTTATTGTAATCCTGATATAATCTCATTCACAATAATGAGTTGCTGGTTGATTTTACATGTAGCTCTGGTGAGTATTCCTTCCAGTAATCCACCATAGAACGGTATGTGATCCGAAGAGCATCTCGGCTCCACCGGGACATAACGAGCTAATTATGATGTTAAGACTACTTTCAGGCACCTTATGCTAACATGAGTTCTAATATAATCTAGCATGCACTGCAATGTGCTTGTGGAATGTTCAATACATTGCAAAATAATGCTAATGTTCCAGTTGCTAACGTGATCAAACTGGTATATATATACTACAGCCGATATCATGATCAAGCGGCTTTGGTGATGCATGCACAACTTACAATATTGCAATCACTCAGTATAAAATGTATACATGGTGTAATCAGGGCTCTTCATGACTACTATGACTACACTTGAATAGTGTTCTCTCGGTCGTACTCATGACTTGAGTAGTACCGCGCTTCCCTGACTCATGACTTGAGTAGTACGGCGGGCGATGAACTCATAACTTGAATAGTACCACATGCGGCCAACTCACGATTTATTCACGTATTCATGACTAAAACACTAGATTCCCCCTTAAAAATTGCTTATGCCCACCTTGAGGCTTGAGCACGGTGCTGGGCCCTACATGGCTCTAACGCTCTACGCTCTAGCCGGAGATGATGAGTGTTTGGCACGATAGGTGTATGTGTGGTGAGCTCAGCAAGCCATCATATGCTCGATGTATCGTGCTACATCACGAGATCTCGATTTTACAGTGTCATCCTCACTTGCTCACCGCCTTCCGCACTTCGTTCACGAATGACATAAAATACCCTACGAGTTTTGGGTTCCGGTCCGGATATGCCGATGATGAGTGTTTGGCACGATAGGTGTATGTGTTGTGAGCTCAGCAAGCCATCATATGCTCGATGTATCGTGCTACATCACGAGATGTCGATTTTACAATGGCATCCTCACTACCACCTGCCTTCCGCACTTTCACGAATGACATAAAATACCCTACGATTTTTGGGTTCCGGTCTGGATATGCCGATGATGAGTGTTTGGCACGATAGGTGTATGTGTTGTGAGCTCAGCAAGTCATCATATGCTCGATGTATCGTGCTACAGCTTTCTGACAGCCCCCCCATAAACGCAATACAGATATTCTATGACGGATGACACCCGTGAAGTGAAATTGGCCATTCCCAAGGCAAAGTGGTCATTTTCACCTCCCGGGCGTCATGCGTCATGAGCGATCCGGAGGGAATCATGCGAGAAGATGTCCGCTTTCACGATGTATTCGTTTACCGTAAGATTAGACATTGATGGAATATTATGTAATCCGACGATCGTCAAAAATCACAAACACGCCATGTCGCCATCTGATGTCTCCAGGACAGTAGCACAGTGTCACGAGGTGACACGATGGAGTTTTCCAGTGTCGTCTTGTACAGAATCGTGTCGGTTTGTGCAATTTCTGTCCGTTTTTACGTTCTTACAGTGACAACAATGCCGTTTGGTAGTTATTAAGGGTAGGGTGCCGTGATCTCACGAATTAAAAAGTATTGATCACAATTTCCATAGTTAACACAATTAAATTTTCATCGCAAAGCTGCCACTTGTTGAAATTTATAGCGCAGAATTTTGCAACATGACCCCCTATTTTTATTGGCTAGGATCCAAGAATGGTGAGTTGACTTGGTATAAAAAAAACCTCAGGAAAAGTTACCACGTAGATTTATTTTTAGAATTTATGTATCGATTGCATATACTAAATTATCACTATTTGATTTTATAAAAAATATTTCTCGAAAATGACGTGGTAACTTTTCCTGAGGTTTTTTTTATATCACATTGACTCACCATTCTTGGATCCTAACCAATAAAAATAGGGGGTCATGTTGCAAAATTCGCCTCTAAGATTTTTTGAAAGTTAGTTACTTTGTGTATCGGTTAAATATGGATTTTGTTATGAAATTTAATTCCAGAAAAATGGTTTGAAACCTTCTGGCACCCTACCCTTAAGTATGGAAATCTAGGTTATCGGCTGCCCGCCCCAACTTTGTTGCGCTACTGCAGGCACGCCTCCTTGTGATTTTAATCACATTACACGAAGTGCAATTTTTTCCAACGTTCGTAACGAATATAAATGTATTCACAAGGCGAATACCTTTCTCTTGAGCTCTTGATCGACCCCATCCGCAACCGCATCAGCTTTGTTTGCAGTCGCGACTGCAAGCTAAGTTGATGCGGTTCAAGATAGGGTCGACCAATTCACGACAGGCGAGGGGTGTTCTTGCGTTCTAGCGCAAGAAACCTGTCAGATATATTCGTATTAATAATCTGTATGAGTATATCCCGTAAGTTTCAGGTCATACCTTGAAGCATACTTCAAACAGTCGCATGTTGGTTCCAAACCCAAAACATCTGCCTTAGAAATAAATTGCGCGTCTCGCGTACAAGTAACTTGAAGCTTTGAGCTTCAAGTAACTTAAGGATATGCATCTTGGCAGTATTTGTGCCAAGTTTCGTGCTCTATGACGCACGGGAAGCCCTCGGCTGTTTGGCATCTTTGGGTTTGGGTTCGAACCCAAACCCAAACCCAAAACATCTGCCTTGGAAATAAAATGCGCGTTTCGCGCACAAGTAACTTGAAGCCTTGAGCTTCAGTTAACTTAAAGATATGTATCTTGGCAGTATTTGTGCCAAGTTTCGCGCTCTAGGACGCACGGGAAGCCCTCGGCTGTATGGCATCTTTGGGTTTGGGTGTCACGTTCGACCCCAAACCCAAAACATCTGCCTTAGAAATAAATTGCGCGTTGGGCGCACAAGTAACTTGAAGCTTTGAGCTTCAAGGAACTTAAATAAATATCTCTTGGCAGTATTTGCGCCAAGTTTCGTGCGCTAGGACGCACGGGAAGCCCTCGGCTGTTTGGCATCTTTTTTTATTAACCCAAACCCAAAACTGCCTTGCAGAATTGGAGTTATCATGCACTCTAAATAACGAAACCTGGCAGATACGTGTATTCATAACAATAATATGAATATATCCTGGAAGTTTCAGGGCCTACCGTCAAGCATACTTCAAACAGTCGCATCTTGACAAGAGGCGTTATGGGTTTGGATTCTCTTGTCAAGATGCGGCCGTTTCGAGCATACTCGAAGGCGTGCTCTGAAACTTACGGGATACATTCGTATTATTGATACGAATATATCTGACAAGTTTCTAGCGCTAGAACGCAAGAACACCCCTCGGCTGTTGTGAATTGGTCGACCCTATCTTGAACCCCATCGACTTAGCTTGCAGTCGCGACTGCAAACGAAGCTGATGCGGTTGCAGATGGGGTCGATCAAGAGCTCAAGAAAAAGGTATTCGCCTTGTGAATACATATATCTTAGTTACGAACGTTGAAAAAATTGTACTTCATGTAATGTGATGAAAATCACAAGGGGCTGTGCCTGCAGTAGCGCAACAAAGTTGGGGCGGGCAAGCGATAACTCGCATTTCCATAGTTAATAACTAACAAATGCGCAAATAGTGGCGCTGAAAGTCATTTCGCGTAAAAAGTCATTTCAGCGCACTAACAAAGGCGCAATAGTGGAATCACCGGAATCGGAAATTCAAGTTTCTTTCGTTTGTAATCATGGAACCTGATCCACGTCAGCAACATATTGTCGATCGACAGGGAATTAGGAATGCACGATTTAGAGATCTTCGACGGTTTAAATTGAATTGCAGAATCGATGACAGTCACCCCCATCGCGTTCCATTGCGTTTTTAAAGACCGTGTCAGAATGCTGTGGTGTGTGTGTTCACTTTACACACTTACAGGAAGGTGACTTCTGGTATTACAATATTCCCAGATAGTTATCATGCAGGATGGTGATCAGCATACCATGTACTGAATGAATCTAGCATGATATATATCAAGTTAAGGGTTATTGTAATCCTGATATAATCTCATTCACAATAATGAGTTGCTGGTTGATTTTACATGTAGCTCTGGTGAGTATTCCTTCCCGTAATCCACCATAGAACGGTATGTGATCCGAAGAGCATCTCGGCTCCACCGGGACATAACGAGCTAATTATGATGTTAAGACTACTTTCAGGCACCTTATGCTAACATGAGTTCTAATATAATCTAGCATGCACTGCAATGTGCTTGTGGAATGTTCAATACATTGCAAAATAATGCTAATGTTCCAGTTGCTAACGTGATCAAACTGGTATATATATACTACAGCTGATATCATGATCAAGCGGCTTTGGTGATGCATGCACAACTTACAATATTGCAATCACTCAGTATAAAATGTATACATGGTGTAATCAGGGCTCTTCATGACTACTATGACTACACTTGAATAGTGTTCTCTCGGTCGTACTCATGACTTGAGTAGTACCGCGCTTCTATGACTCATGACTTGAGTAGTACGGCGGGCGATGAACTCATAACTTGAATAGTACCACATGCGGCCAACTCACGATTTATTCACGTATTCATGACTAAAACACTAGATTCCCCCTTAAAAATTGCTTATGCCCACCTTGAGGCTTGAGCACGGTGCTGGGCCCTACATGGCTCTAACGCTCTACGCTCTAGCCGGAGATGATGAGTGTTTGGCACGATAGGTGTATGTGTGGTGAGCTCAGCAAGCCATCATATGCTCGATGTATCGTGCTACATCACGAGATCTCGATTTTACAGTGTCATCCTCACTTGCTCACCGCCTTCCGCACTTCGTTCACGAATGACATAAAATACCCTACGAGTTTTGGGTTCCGGTCCGGATATGCCGATGATGAGTGTTTGGCACGATAGGTGTATGTGTTGTGAGCTCAGCAAGCCATCATATGCTCGATGTATCGTGCTACATCACGAGATGTCGATTTTACAATGGCATCCTCACTACCACCTGCCTTCCGCACTTTCACGAATGACATAAAATACCCTACGATTTTTGGGTTCCGGTCTGGATATGCCGATGATGAGTGTTTGGCACGATAGGTGTATGTGTTGTGAGCTTAGGCCCGTCCTTAAATCTGGTTTGGAGATTACGGCCGTCGCGTCGCGTCGCGTCGCGTCTGACCAGATTTAAGGATGAAGAAATCGGCGTACTGCGACGGTGTGCACGACGGCCCATGCCTACGTGGCTCCACATGCTTGACGTGATAAAGTCAAAGAATCCCTGAAGGAAATTCTCCACGGCTGGAGGTTTCCAAAGAGGCCTTTCGCGGGAGGAATGTCCTCTCGAAGGCGTCGCACCTGCCGACGTGGAGCGTACACTTGCGTCGCATATCCAAGGAGCGTCCATTTATTTTATCTCCGATTTGATCTGACGAACAGTTTTCAAATTTTGCCTACGTGGAACCAAAAAACGCGACGCAAGAGCGTCGCGTCGCGTAAATGTTGGACAAAACATCTCTGCGTAGCGTGTTACGCAAAAGATGTTTGTCCAAACATCTCCGCGACGCGACGTTCTTGCGTAACTTTTGCGTAGCGTTTTACAGTTTTCCAACCAATCAAATCGCTGCCATCAAAAGTTACGCGACGCGACGAAATTTCATTTTACCCAAACCAGATTTAAGGACGGGACTCAGCAAGTCATCATATGCTCGATGTATCGTGCTACAGCTTTCTGACAGCCCCCCCATAAACGCAATACAGATATTCTATGACGGATGACACCCGTGAAGTGAAATTGGCCATTCCCAAGGCAAAGTGGTCATTTTCACCTCCCGGGCGTCATGCGTCATGAGCGATCCGGAGGGAATCATGCGAGAAGATGTCCGCTTTCACGATGTATTCGTTTACCGTAAGATTAGACATTGATGGAATATTATGTAATCCGACGATCGTCAAAAATCACAAACACGCCATGTCGCCATCTGATGTCTCCAGGACAGTAGCACAGTGTCACGAGGTGACACGATGTACATCGTTTTGTCTCCATATACTATTTATCTTATACAAAAAATTTCGATGTAATCGCCGCAGTCATGATGACCCAAAAGGCTACATCGCGACCGTAAATATTCTGTCAGACGGTATCTGCACCATCAGATTCCGTATTCTGACAGGTGGGTAACTCGAAACCGACTAAATGTGCATAATGCCGTTTAATGTGCATGTACGCTTCCGGTCAAAGCTGTGCTAAGGTCAACTTTTCACGGCGGTTCGATCTATCGGAAGGGTTTCTTCTCGTTCGCAGGATTCCCGCCTGCTAACGAGAGCCCTAGGGTAGGGGTTCCCGCCCGATCGTTTCCGCCTTTCAATTTGGCGCATGATGCCTGAGATTTGAAAGATTTCCTTCCGATGAATCTTTCAAACTAAAACTTTTCTCTCCGATATACTTCAAGTTTCACTCGAAAACGTATCGTCAACGTTCCACTACGGTGGGTACGTTTATCGCTCAGGGTTCGCTTTGATCCGCTGCATTATCCGCCTTGCAGTATGGCGCATCCAAAAGTGGATAAGTTGTATGAAAAATATTCCGAAAGTGTTTCTCAAAGACGCAGAAAAGTTTCGCTTAAACGAAACCCTTCTGGCCGTTTTGCGCTCAAAGAAACAGCAGATCAATCTGCTAGTTCTGAAGCGCCATCCCGGATGTGCCGCGGGGCTCGAAGCGTGTGAACCAAATGACCAAATGAAACACAGATGCACACATACAGCGTTGAAAATATGTTTAAGTCGTTGTTATTACTATTTCTTAGCGTTCCCTTCGGCAGGATACCGAAGGGAATTGCCGTTTTGCGGATGCCGGTTCCCGCTTCCGCCACACGAAGCGGGGAATCCGGGATCTGCTTCCAGTCACCGAATTTGTGCGGGGATGCTTCCTAGCGTTCATAATACCTTATATTAAACATTATTCGCTTCTAATATATCGCGAAGAGTTATCAATCTCTTCATTAATCTACCCTGCTGCACTAGGTTTTCACAGTGTAGAGCGCTTAAGAAGCTCGAACGGAAGCGGACAGATTCCAGAAAGATACCGGTGCGATTTCAATAACGGTTTAGATGTCCTTCCGATGTAATCGAACGGCTGTACGGAATTTGTAAACAATGAAAAATATAATTCGCATCTGAGGATTTTCATTACACTCTTAATACGCCGTACGGCAGTTTGCCAGAGTTCTCCATCATTATCTTCATCCACGAAAGCAGTCGGATCAAGAATTCGCTAAATCCAGATCGTTTAAAGTAATTTATATTTCGGGTATATTCGATGCATCTTGAGTCAGAAGATGGTGTATAAAATGATGTTCATTACAAACGAAAAACGCCGTACGATGGAGTTTTCCAGTGTCGTCTTGTACAGAATCGTGTCGGTTTGTGCAATTTCTGTCCGTTTTTACGTTCTTACAGTGACAACAATGCCGTTTGGTAGTTATTAAGTATGGAAATCTAGGTTATCGGCTGCCCGCCCCAACTTTGTTGCGCTACTGCAGGCACGCCTCCTTGTGATTTTAATCACATTACACGAAGTGCAATTTTTTTCAACGTTCGTAACGAATATAAATGTATTCACAAGGCGAATACCTTTCTCTTGAGCTCTTGATCGACCCCATCCGCAACCGCATCAGCTTTGTTTGCAGTCGCGACTGCAAGCTAAGTTGATGCGGTTCAAGATAGGGTCGCCCAATTCACGACAGGCGAGGGGTGTTCTTGCGTTCTAGCGCTAGAAACTTGTCAGATATATTCGTATTAATAATCTGTATGAGTATATCCCGTAAGTTTCAGGTCATACCTTGAAGCATACTTCAAACAGTCGCATGTTGGTTCCAAACCCAAAACATCTGCCTTAGAAATAAATTGCGCGTCTCGCGTACAAGTAACTTGAAGCTTCGAGCTTCAAGTAACTTAAGGATATGCATCTTGGCAGTATTTGTGCCAAGTTTCGTGCTCTATGACGCACGGGAAGCCCTCGGCTGTTTGGCATCTTTGGGTTTGGGTTCGAACCCAAACCCAAACCCAAAAACATCTGCCTTGGAAATAAATTGCGCGTCTCGCGCACGAGTAACTTGAAGCCTTGAGCTTCAGGTAACTTAAAGATATGTATCTTGGCAGTATTTGTGCCAAGTTTCGCGCTCTAGGACGCACGGGAAGCCCTCGGCTGTATGGCATCTTTGGGTTTGGGTGTCACGTTCGAACCCAAACCCAAAACATCTGCCTTAGAAATAAATTGCGCGTTGGGCGCACAAGTAACTTGAAGCTTTGAGCTTCAAGGAACTTAAATAAATATGTCTTGGCAGTATTTGCGCCAAGTTTCGTGCGCTAGGACGCACGGGAAGCCCTCGGCTGTTTGGCATCTTTTTTTATTAACCCAAACCCAAAACTGCCTTGCAGAATTGGAGTTATCATGCACTCTAAATAACGAAACCTGGCAGATACGTGTATTCATAACAATAATATGAATATATCCTGGAAGTTTCAGGGCCTACCGTCAAGCATACTTCAAACAGTCGCATCTTGACAAGAGGCGTTATGGGTTTGGATTATCTTGTCAAGATGCGACCGTTTCGAGCATACTCGAAGGCATGCTCTGAAACTTACGGGATACATTCGTATTATTGATACGAATATATCTGACAGGTTTCTTGCGCTAGAACGCAAGAACACCCCTCGGCTGTTGTGAATTGGTCGACCCTATCTTGAACCCCATCGACTTAGCTTGCAGTCGCGACTGCAAACGAAGCTGATGCGGTTGCAGATGGGGTCGATCAAGAGCTCAAAAAAGGTATTCGCCTTGTGAATACATATATCTTAGTTACGAACGTTGAAAAAAATTGTACTTCATGTAATGTGATGAAAATCACAAGGGGCTGTGCCTGCAGTAGCGCAACAAAGTTGGGGCGGGCAAGCGATAACTCGCATTTCCATAGTTAATAACTATCAAATGCGCAAATAGTGGCGCTGAAAGTCATTTCGCGTAAAAAGTCATTTCAGCGCACTAACAAAGGCGCAATAGTGGAATCACCGGAATCGGAAATTCAAGTTTCTTTCGTTTGTAATCATGGAACCTGATCCACGTCAGCAACATATTGTCGATCGACAGGGAATTAGGAATGCACGATTTAGAGATCTTCGACGGTTTAAATTGAATTGCAGAATCGATGACAGTCACCCCCATCGCGTTCCATTGCGTTTTTAAAGACCGTGTCAGAATGCTGTGGTGTGTGTGTTCACTTTACACACTTACAGGAAGGTGACTTCTGGTATTACAATATTCCCAGATAGTTATCATGCAGGATGGTGATCAGCATACCATGTACTGAATGAATCTAGCATGATATATATCAAGTTAAGGGTTATTGTAATCCTGATATAATCTCATTCACAATAATGAGTTGCGGGTTGATTTTACATGTAGCTCTGGTGAGTATTCCTTCCAGTAATCCACCATAGAACGGTATGTGATCCGAAGAGCATCTCGGCTCCACCGGGACATAACGAGCTAATTATGATGTTAAGACTACTTTCAGGCACCTTATGCTAACATGAGTTCTAATATAATCTAGCATGCACTGCAATGTGCTTGTGGAATGTTCAGTACATTGCAAAATAATGCTAATGTTCCAGTTGCTAACGTGATCAAATTGGTATATATATACTACAGCTGATATCATGATCAAGCTGCTTTGGTGATGCATGCACAACTTACAATATTGCAATCACTCAGTATAAAATGTATACATGGTGTAAACGTGTAATGCTGCATGTACTCATGTGTTGCATGTTCGTGTGTGCTGCATATACTCGTGTGCTGCATGTTGGTATATGATGCAATCATTGCAAGCTCAGTATACACATCTCTTGCACACTATATTGCAAATAAGCATACAAGTGCTGACGGTTTGAAATATTTCTGCAGTCATCAATATATGGTGTGAAATGCTGCAGTATAATAATCATGTGTCCATCATGCGTCCATCCAAAATATCCTTGCGAGTATACAATTATTCTGCAGAGGATATTGACGCGCGCAACATGGCATATGTACGGATGGCGGACACTGTAGACATGTGCATGTCTCGCTGCATGTAGATACATCAGGAATCATGCGCCCTAAAATCGTGCGTTTATTGCATCCGATGAAATCATGACAGGTGCACATCGTGCTGACGAGCTAAAAATCATCGTACGAGCGGATTATTGTGTACGGTTCAAGCAGATCATTTGCGAAAATCGATGTTGTCAATTATTTCACAAAGTATCTCATTGTCGCCGGTGTATTGTCGCATAAATGAATGCGATCGCGCTGTTTAACGAAATTTCGTACGTCCATTCGCAGTTAATGTGAATCATACGTACTGACGGTCATTTTTCGTTAGCGCATTTGCATCTCGCATACCGTTGTTAGGGCTAGATAAGCGAGCCCTCAGTATATTGATATAAAGCGCTGTGTTATGGGACGGTAACACACGCGTAAGTAATGAGCGGGGATGAGTGCAGGCTTCTGTGAGAAGATACCGCTGAAGCACAACGCTTCCTCACTTTTATACCTACGTCACCCATCATCTTAGATGGTACCGCCATTGGGTTGTGAACCCGAGACGTAGGTTGAACGACCAGCATGGTAATAACGACTAGTTCGTTCATGCCGCACATGCGAGTTCCGCGCATGCTGGAAGCTAAAGATGGTTCTTGGTTTGTTTCCAAGATGTATCTTTGCTTTGCCATCTTCGAGTTCAATCATACGAACTCTCGATGACAGGGATGCCTGATGATATGACATAATCATCTGGCGACATGTACAGTCATCGTCGACCGTAATGACGACTGTCATAAATGTATGACGCGACTCGACCTGTACAGTCATGATCGACCATACTGTCGACTGTCATAATAATATATGACATGACATGACATGACATGGTATGACATGTATGACATGTATGACACATATGTCATCGGTCATAACCCTGACAGATCTCCCCTCTTAAGAGAGTTGTGACCTCACAACGGGCTGTTCGCGATGATAAATCCTCGCGCAATCCGTATGCTGTCGATATTTGAGCGTATATTATTATTCGGTTTGCAGATATTCAGTATAACTGCGAGCGCTGTCGCTTGTATGCGCGAACCTGCAACCTGCGAACAATACAATATATACGATATCTAACGCTGCACTCACTTGAGTTCTCGTTCTCGTGCCTTGACGAGTTTAGAATACCATCTATTAGGGCTGGATAAGCGAGCCCTCAGTATATCATATAAAATAATAGTAAACGCTGTGTTATGGGACAGTAACACACGCGTAAGATAATAGCGGGGATGAGTGCAGGCTTCTGTGAGAAGATGCTGCCTCTAGCACAACGCTAGCTCATCTAAATACCGAATGCCTCCCATCGCATAGATGGTACCGCCATTGGGTTGTGAACCCGAGACATTGGTTGAACGACCAGTATCGTCAGAACGAATAATACGTTCGCCCCATAATATTGCGCATGCTTGTTCCGCACATGCTTGAAGCGAAGATGATTTCTTGTTTGTTACTTCAAGATGTATCTTGCTTTGCCATCTTCGAGTTCGACATACGAACTCTCGATGACAGGTGTCATTCAAGTCTTTCCTTGAATAATGACAGATGATGTGACTTATCATCTGACGACATGTACAGTCATAGTCGACCGTACTGACGACTGTCTGTCATTATAATATATGACATGACTCGACATGACATGACATGACATTGTATGACATGTCTGACAGGTATGACACGTATGACATGTATGATACATATGTCATCGGTCATGAACCTGACAAGTCACCTTTAATTTCAAGGGGTCTACGGCCACCCCAGGGCCCAAGGGGGGTCGATTGGACCTCCACAGGGCTTAGTAGATAACTTATGATGATTTCCTACCGGGGATGCCGATTTTGAAGTTGGGTCGATATCTCTATGACGGTCGAGTATTTTCCGAAAATCGATACCGTTTTTGACTTAGTCGCGTAGACCTCCCACGAGTGCGAGCCACGGGCTGTCACCCCACTATTCTGCCACCACTCTACCCCCCACCCCTCCGGGTAATTTTGGGGATGTCCTGTGGTGCATTTGAGTACCTCGCACGCCCTTAGACCTCAAGGGAATCACTCCAGAGCGGCCCTTCTGCTCACCCACCCACCACACTGAGGACCCCCTGTGGACCTCTATGACTAACCCCCGAAATTCCTGCAAAAGTTTTGCAGGCTCTTCTCGCCCCCCTTAGCCCCCGGCGTGCAAATTACCCCAAGGTACCTACTTGACCCCTGTGCACCGAAATATGGCCATTGGGCCTACGCTACAGCTCGCACAATGCCGCTGAATCACTACCCCTGGGCTTCCCTCCAGAATTGGAGGGCAAACCGTCATAGAGATATCGGGGGCCAGTCACCTTTAATTTCAAGGGGTCTACGGCCACCCCAGGGCCCAAGGGGGGTCGATTGGACCTCCACAGGGCTTAGTAGATAACTTATGATGATTTCCTACCGGGGATGCCGATTTTGAAGTTGGGTCGATATCTCTATGACGGTCGAGTTTTTTTCCGAAAATCGATACCGTTTTTGACTTAGTCGCGTAGACCTCCCACGAGTGCGAGCCACGGGCTGTCACCCCACTATTCTGCCACCACTCTACCCCCCACCCCTCCGGGTAATTTTGGGGATGTCCTGTGGTGCATTTGAGTACCTCGCACGCCCTTAGACCTCAAGGGAATCACTCCAGAGCGGCCCATCTGCTCACCCACCCACCACACTGAGGACCCCCTGTGGACCTCTATGACTAACCCCCGAAATTCCTGCAAAAGTTTTGCAGGCTCTTCTCGCCCCCCTTAGCCCCCCGGCGTGCAAATTACCCCAAGGTACCTACTTGACCCCTGTGCACCGAAATATGGCCATTGGGCCTACGCTACAGCTCGCACAATGCAGCTGAATCACTACCCCTGGGCTTCCCTCCAGAATTGGAGGGCAAACCGTCATAGAGATATCGGGGGCCAGTCACCTTTAATTTCAAGGGGTCTACGGCCACCCCAGGGCCCAAGGGGGGTCGACTGGACCTCCACAGGGCTTAGTAGATAAGTTATGATGATTTCCTACCGGGGATGCCGATTTTGAAGTTGGGTCGATATCTCTATGACGGTCGAGTTTTTCCCGAAAATCGATACCGTTTTTGACTTAGTCGCGTAGACCTCCCACGAGTGCGAGCCACGGGCTGTCACCCCACTATTCTGCCACCACTCTACCCCCCACCCCTCCGGGTAATTTTGGGGATGTCCTGTGGTGCATTTGAGTACCTCGCACGCCCTTAGACCTCAAGGGAATCACTCCAGAGCGGCCCATCTGCTCACCCACCCACCACACTGAGGACCCCCTGTGGACCTCTATGACTAACCCCCGAAATTCCTGCAAAAGTTTTGCAGGCTCTTCTCGCCCCCCTTAGCCCCCCGGCGTGCAAATTACCCCAAGGTACCTACTTGACCCCTGTGCACCGAAATATGGCCATTGGGCCTACGCTACAGCTCGCACAATGCAGCTGAATCACTACCCCTGGGCTTCCCTCCAGAATTGGAGGGCAAACCGTCATAGAGATAAGGAGCAGAGGTAACAACAACTGAACAACACAGACCCACCAGAATGCTTCCTTGCATACTAGTAGGTCTGGAAAGACTCCGAGCGCAAATTTTAATTTTTGTGGCCGGGAAAATTCATACCCTGACGCCGAAACCCTGAATTTCCCGCGGCACCGTTGCATCGTCAAGCACGTCAAAATTTCATATGAGCGTTTCTACTGTAGGTACTTAACTTTTAAAAACTTACACTTAAAACTTAAACTACACGAGATACAGATACAGAGAAGAGAGAGACGCATACTGTGGCACGAGATACACAGGTTTGAGGCGGGGGTTTGCGGTTAGAATCTTGTCTTAGTCTTAAGTCTACGCAAAATAATGCTGTTCCCGCATCGAAGATCAAGGCAAGAATGTAATACTATTATACTTGAAATAAACGCTAAAACGGAGCGTGTATGAGATGAATCCAGGGGAAAATAGCTGCAGAAGGCTGGCTCACTACGAACCTGCACAAACTCCTTGAGCGGAAGGTGCACACAACTCGGTCTCTGAATAGGCCAGCAGGTATGGAAATACCTGTCACGGAGCGAGAAAAGGAGATAACTGTGCAATATGGTAGACGCTTCAAGGTAGCACCTCAGGTATGTTGTATGTTGAAGGATTGCAGAGAGCTTTGGTCCACAACGGGCTATGTGGCGAGGCTGTGAATATGTATTAGCTTAATTTGCCGATAATGTGTCAGATAGTGAACTTTTCGTCGCGACTCCTGGTGCGACTTTCCAGGTTATTGCCTGTGAAGGGTGGCGTATCACCGTTTTGTTGTCGGCTCTGAACTCCGAGGAGATTCGAGTTTGTCGACGTCCGCTCACAGGTATTGCGACGTTGGGTGTCTCAACTCTGTGAGATGCACCGATGCACCTGTAACTTGCAGGGTTTTCGAATGAATTCTGTAGCGGTAGATGCTATGCTCGAATCCGTTCAATTTCCCTTTACGCGGCACTCACATTCCGCTTAGCTTTGCCTGCAGGGGTCTGGGACGTGGCTGAAAACGGGGCACGAGCAGCAGGATCGTACGCCATCACAGACTTCGCTCTTGCTAGCTGTGATATCTCACTGGTCGGCACAGCATGCGACCACTCGTGGGTCGAGTACGGCCTCGGGCGCGAGTTAGTAGGGCTGAAGAACTGCACGGACGAGCCCTACACCTACGTCTTCACGACGGTTGTGCTGAGGGCGGGGTGCGCTCCGCTGGTGCATCTGCGGAAATTTAGCACCCCACCCCAGCCTTCGCAGGAAGCGTCAAGCTCTGGTGAGCAACGCCCTTCTAATATGTGTCACTCTCCCGCCGCAGCCACAGCAAGAGGCCTCGAGCTCTCGTGAATGACATTCTCTTGAGAACTGCCATCTCACGCCACAGCAGGAAATCTCGAGCTGCAGCGAGCGACCATCCTTGCATAAGGATGAGGGAATGAAACCACTGCTGCCCCCTGGCGCTTTTATTTTGAGTTCCGTACTTTCTTTTGCTTAAGCACTGCAAGCACGACTAGGTCGTCCTCTTTGCTGCCAACATTAAGTTAGGCGCCGAAGACGAGGCCCAGCCATTCATTCGTATTGGATAGTTGGGCGGCTGATAGCATATGAACCGCGACGCGCAGGTCCTCGACAGCTTGTGGACCTTTCACAGAAAGCCCCTCTCAGCCCCAACCCCGGTCTCGTCCTCGGGCCCTTGTTGCAGGTGTGCCCCTTTGCATCCAACGCCTTCCTTGTCGAGCCCCACGCGGTGAATATTCTCTTCGTTTATACTAGCTGTGATATCTCACTGGTCGGTACCGCACCCCGACGGTGGTGAGTCGTACACCGCGCGCGCAGTGATAGGTGCGCCACGGCAAATAGTATATGCCTTGAACGCAGAGGCGGGTGAGCGACGGTGAATCAGATCCCCTTGAGCTTAGAGATGGATGACCTTCTGTGAATCATGCTTTGTGTGTACTGTCTCCATGTCTCCACGTGTATCTGTATGGATCTCAGGCGCGCACTAGATGCAGGATTGGTATTGCCCTTGCTGCCAGTGTCAGCGAGCTCGAGGCAGGGCGAAGGCGTCGCTTCATTTGGCGACAATCCGATACCCTATGTGAGCACGATCTCTTGACCTGCCTTCCTTATTCGCACGAAAACTGTGGCACACGACGATGCACAAAGAGAGGAATGAGCGACGTGGATGGCGGCGGCCTGCTGCCCGCAGCGCTCCCTCTCGGAGCAGTTTCAAACGCCCCAGGCGGATGACGCGGTGCCAGCCTTCCTCCCCACGTGGGAGGCGCTCTCAACCAGCTGGCGCAGTGTAGTGGAGGCCTCGGCCTCTTGCTTCCCGGGGCCGCTATCGGGTGAGCTGCATGCCTCGGGGCTGCCCCTACAATATGCCCACGGTGCCGTGCTGTGCCGTTGCCCATGGCAGCCAGCCTTCGCTCCACATCAGCGTCTGTGTCCTGCTACTCATGTTCCGGCACATTTCTTCCAAGATGCCGAGGTTGGCCCTTTCCGGGAAATCTTGGAGCTGAGCCCTCCAGTACGGCATGACCTGCCGGGCTAGCCTTGAGTTCTGCAGCTGATGAGAATAGCTCTAGAGATGAGAACTACAGGCCATTCAGCTTGAATCTGAAGTCTTGAGGGCTGGCAATCCAAACCAGGAGAGCTGCAGGGTGCTGAGCTGCATCGTCGTGTAGAGGCATCTGCAGGCGCTGCAGTCGGCAGTCACTGTATCTGTATGTGTCACTGTATGGCTTTGAAACCTTTGATGAGTGAGCTGTCTTTCACATCGAACCGTATGATGAGAGAGCTGTATCCTTGACGCAGGACCCTATGTTGAGCAAGCTGTGGCTTTGGCATGGCATTCTAAGTTGGGCAAGGTGTATTTTGGGCATGAAACCCTAAGATGAGCGAGCTATATCCTTGACGCGAAGCCCTAAGATGAGCTAGCTGCATCTTTGGCATGGATTCTGAAGTTGAGCAAGCTGTATCTTCGGGACGGATCCCTAAGATGAGCGAGCTGTATCTTTGGCATGGCAAGCTAAAATGCGCAAGCTGCATCTTTGGTGCGAAACCCTATAATGAGGGAGCTGCATCTTTGGCGCGAAGCCCTACATTGAGGGGGCTGATGTTTTTCAGCTTAGGAACTGAAGTAGAAGCCAAACTATGTGAATGTAGTGTGGCTCAATCACCTTACTAAGTCAGAAAGCGCAATCTGGACAGTCAGGTGTTACTTTTGGTGGTCCACCCTATGACGAGAGGATGGACGCAAAATTTCTCTACGTATGCCGTATGAAATATTCTCAGGCGTATCGGACTCTAATATATAAAATGAACTGAGATAAACTGCTACATCTAAGCAAGATCGAACTGATGGCGTTCCTGCAACTCTCTAGTTGGACAGTATCTTTTGTGTGCACTGCGAGGTGCAGATTAAGCCACTTTACCCGACGAACCTTTAGCAGGCTAGCGTCTCTTTGATTATTGAACTCGCGCTTGCTGCTCCTGGTGTGAAAATCGAAATTGTGCTAAAACACGGGAAGCGATTTCAAGCCGGGCGTAAGCAGTATACGGTGGCTGCATTTTTGTCCATGCGCCACCTGCACATCCCAGCAGGAAAAGCTAGGCAAACTTCCCGGAGTGCTCAAGGGCTCAAAACCCCGCCCCTCCAGAGGGGTCTATTTCTGTTGTTCCTTTATTTTCCGGGGCACATTTTGCTTGACGGGATTCCGTGGATGGAATGCACTTGAAGCAATCCAATCCTTGAGGTGAGCGCCGAGCTTGAGGAAGCGGCATGCTCGTATTCTTTGATACAGGAGATTTAGGAGACACTCTATTTCGCATGTGTATCATTGTGTATGCTTCAAATATGCATGTGTTGGGATGTGCCCTCTCGAGCGGCGAGATCCTCCTGTAAGGGAAGAGTAGTTTGGGTTTGGTGGGTCAAACCCAAGCACCTCAGTCCTGTCATGTGCGATAGAACATGAACTGTGGCCTCCTGAATTTGGCATGTCCGGCTCAACTTGCTCTGCTCAAATCGAATTTCGGTCAGCGGAAGTCAAATTGAGCAAGTGAGCCATCATGATCTGACTTCAAGCTTTTGAAATGGAGCGCCAGACCTTGGACCTATGGGCTGCTGAGTTGGCAGGCATATGGAGCTTGTCGGAGCATGGCCAAGTCAACGGTTGCGATGACTCTTCGCCATCGACCTGCCCTGCACTCAATGCGCAGGCAAACGCAAATACATTCACTGCTCACATTGGTATGCCCCACGGGCCTCCTGTGCATGATGCGCTCTGCTCAGCAGAACCCATCCTGTGTAGTGTGAACTCCATTTGTTGGGCACTCATGGTCGCGCCCTGTTCCTGAATGCTTCTCACATCCACCCCTGGGATGATAGCGAGATGACTCACGGCCAGCCTTGCGTGCCCCAACTTCTCTCTTTCATTCTCACCCCTATGCACGTGTCCAAGGCCTGCGTGTGCGGTCAGTCGACGGACACCCGGCACGCCCCTCATCACACCCGCAGCCCAAGCAACCACGGTCCCTGAGCCCTTCCCTTTACGAGCAAAGTCGAGTCCGCACCCAATTTCGCATCAGATGTCCTGGCCGGCAACAGCTGGCATTTTTCTGGGGTGCCCACGGCACGTAGGGGAAACCTCGATGGAGGGTGAACTGCAGCTGGGTTCCCCCTCTGCTTTATTTCAATTTGCCTTGCCTGGGCTTGAGCACCAACATGGAGATTTTCATAACGGATCTGCAGTGCAAAGCTGGATGAGCTCCCAGCTACCCCACATTTTGTGTGCGTGTGTCATTTGCCCGTATATTTTCGTGTTTTGACATGGGGTGTCCATGCTGTGTGGTGTGACTGCATTCATGGCATAACCATGGCCCAACGGGTCTCATCCATCGACCGTGAGCCACTGGGGGGCATGCCAGCAGGGTCCGCTTACTCCGTAACCCTGGAGTAACTATTGTTGGGCGATGATCGGACACATCGTATCATCTTTCCATGCTGCTTTGCATGTGGGTTGGGAATATGTATGAGTTGGTGGTATCTTGTCGCGACCCCGCCCTGCTCTTGATTTGCTTCTCACATCCACTGGGATGATGGTGGGCTGGCTTTTGTTGGCGGGCCTCGCGCTGTTCAGTGCGTTGCATGGCAACCTCGACTCACCAAGGGAGCACTCGGCGAGGTTGGGCCTCACAGGGGCCGGGCGGACGGGAAGATCACACACCCTACTTCATGCGACGAGCATGAACGATCTCGTGTTTGAGCTTCGCTCCTCGAAGGATCCGCAGTCGCCGTGGATCTCGGTGGGCATTGGACACGTCGTGGTGCTTGCGGGGCGGCCAAATCCGATGCTGCACCTTCGCAGGTGAGCAGGTACCAGCCCACTAGGGGCAGCGCGCTGCTGTTGTTCACATGCGAGGTAACCATGCGCACGTTCGCTGGCCGTCTCGGGTCATTTACTAACTCGTAATGTTGGATTGCATTGGATGTGTGGGGCAGAGGTTGGACTACCCCGAACCCGACAGAGGCGCACCAGCTAGGTCACGTCATTAAGGATATTAGATATGCGGATGCCTTAATCAAGTTGGAGGACCCAAGCGATCCCACAAATTCTATGATGTTACAGGCTCGCAGAACGCCTAATAGTGGTTGTGGAATGGCAACGATTGACAATCGTGTGTATGACTGGTGCAATTCCACGTGTCTGGACTCGTCCTCCATGGTTGCTGCCATCAAACTGGCAGGTGCGATCCCAATTCGCACAATCGAAGGGCGTCCGTGTGGCTTAGATGTTTTATGCCATGCCGCTCTTCCACAATCGCCGCTTGCAGGATTGCCACGCATTCGATGTGTAAAATATTCATGTTCGGATGGCTGCTTTGCTTTATCCTACCGCGCGATCTCTATTCTCAGTGTAATGTGAGATGGAAACGGTGCGTTCTATCATCAGCATTGTATTTCTTTTGCGAGCTTTTGACAGATTGCATCACATATGTTCTCGGCATGTGATGATTCACATATTTTGTTCATGCTTGAGGGTTTTGAGTATGCTCTGCGTTCTTCTGCTCTCCCACAGTTGCCTGTGCCATCTTCATTACTGCATGAATGGAAATGTGGATGCTTCTCTGAGCACATTGAATGCACATAAATGCGGCGCAGACACTCGTGTTTTCTTTTGTGCCTCGATGCATTTCCGTAACGGTCCATGCTTGGCAGGGAGGAGTGGCACGGAGGCAGGTCCGCAGGTGGGTGGATGTCCGCCAGTGCGCAGTATGTCCCCGACGTCTAAACGCTAGCACCAACAATATGATCAAAAATCATAAAATAAGCAGCACAGGTTATTCCTGCGTGTGCATATAACTCTGGCATCGAATGGAGCCTCATTTAAATCCATACTGTATATAGGACAGCTCGAACCGCAACACACCCACGCATGAATGAATGATATCATTAATATAATGCTAACACTCGCGTATGGCAAGCTCGTGTCAGAATATGTATGCCAAGGAGTTGCAATAAGCTCCACTATGTTAAGGGATCATCCTACCGAACTAACATGGGCTTTGTACCGCCACAAACCAAGGTATTTTATGGATCGGTCGTCTTCACAAAACCCATGACAAGTGAACACTAGTACGTCTTAACAAATGGAACATCCGTACTATCATCACATGTCATTTGAAAGTGTACTTGCACTTTTATCACACGTCAATCTTGAGGTTTAAAATATTGAAAACGATTGAATTCGGTTCCACGAAAAGAGACCTGTGTAGCACAATTTTAAGATAATGATGCATCAACTGCATGATGCGTATAGGAAACCGCTGACCAGTAAATTAATATCCAGGTATGAGCAGGGTCAGCATCAGAGCATATTTCCTGCACGATGTTACACATGTTTCATTATCTTTCTTACATGCGGCTGAGCAGTAGAATTTGATTACGCCGAAATATATTACATTTTCCGGGAACGTATCTCGTCGGCATATAAGTGTTCCTCCATTAGAATTTTAGGACCTTATAGCAAATTATATATATATATATCATTGCATACACACGGTATTGTAGCATTCACTCTGGCTTACCACCACGCATTGTGCGATTCGTGCCACGTAACAGAGGCATCTGATTGATAAATCAGACCGTGATAATCACGACGCGTATCCCGGCGCGACTACGGGGCATACAAGGCTACACACGAAGCGATCCACAGTGTGAAATACACATACGTGTAAGTATGAGCGAAGGTCGCTGCATACACAGACTATATCACCATGCACCACGTGATTATCCGTGCACGTGTGGCACTGCATGCTGCGTTACGAACACAGCATGCATGTAGGCAGCTGGCTCGATAACGCGTACCCTTGGAAAATATAAACGTCTCAAAGCCGAACTTGTGCGTGGTTGTCAGGAACGGACCGTTCACCGCGCGTGCGTATATGCACTATTTGCAATATTCTAGCAATAGTCGCACTGACCACTATTCTTACAAACAAGTCGTGACTTTGTGTACGATAGGTGTATTGTATCCGTGCTGTCCTGAGCTGAGCTTTGGATGCAGTTGGCTCGTTTACACACGAGGATGCTACTGGGTTGCATGCATTGATGGAAGAATATATAGCTCATCAGCCATGGCTGTTCACATCATCACGTCGCATCAAATACTGCAAACGCTCCGTACGTGCCATTGTTAAGCCTCGGTCTGTCTTTTTTGATTGTACTGTATATATAATTACCGACTTCACACAGGACCTCGGATCTTCCGGATGCAATGCATGTAGATAATCAACCCGGTATCTTCGCAACACGTTGTCGCAATACACCATCACGTACCCATCCCAGGTAGCGTGTCATACAATTTATGACCAAGGGTTAGAATCATATCACGCATGTATCATCTCAACCGTCGTGTGCCATCACGTATCAGGACTGTCACCGTAAGTTACAGTGACACAATTTGTTCTTGATGGGACTTTCATTAGGTGATCGTACTGGAAGTATTCAGTCTCTTCCTGAATCTCTGAAAACGTTTATTACGCTTCCACCGCCTAAGGCGCAATAGCCGAACGTATTGATTATCTCTTTTCACACTTTCCTTATTGGCCGCATTATTCGCGGGGGTCTTCCAAGACATGTTGCATAACGTGTAGTGCAAGAACGTATTCGTCCTATCGAGCACCCATACACGACTCATGGCGGAATCTGGTGAACCAGGCTTCGGACCCATAATTTTATGCACTGCCATGTCAAAAATAGCGAAACCAATAGCATCCCTGCCATGGTGAGCATATAGTGATGGGCAATACAGCCCACCAAATACCCTGTCGCAAACGATATCCCATGAATACTTATCGGATGCTTCCGCACGGGCGCACATGCCTGCAAAGTGATTCCAATTCGGATGGAGATCATTGAAAGTCATCCGGTCACCGGCATGCGCATATTTCAGAATACGAGCAGGCTTCACGTGTGTCCTTGGTGATATATATGTATCAAAAGCACGCATGACCTCAGGGCGTGTCCTGCTGAATGTGTACACTTGTTCTATTATATTACAACAATTGCCGATGTTGAAGTATTCACATTCCAGCATTTTGCTAATGAAGTAAAAACATGCATCTATTCTGCATTCAGTGGCGATGTCACAAACCGCGGCTTGTCGTGTACCTTAGCCGGGTTGTGACACTTGGGACAGTTGTCCCTGTGACGAACATATGACACGCACAGCACGATACGCGCGAGCGGTTACAGCAGTGACAGGGTACGGAAGTACGGATGGGTGTTACATCTTATTTGGAGGTAGCAGCTGTGATATGTAGGGCGGCGTAGCAGAGTGAGGCAGACGCTCATCTTTGTTTTGCCTTCGTAACAGTGAGTTCCAAGAAAGGAAGTGCTTGCTCAGACCGCGAAAACAACAGTGTTATGATATAGCAATTTATGATATATGACATTCTTCTGCTTGTGAAGCTGTACATTTTGTGGACTTGTGCTTGAATGTTGGCGTCAGGACTGTAATCTGCAGTCTTTTACAAAACAAAAATGGGCTTCATTACAAACATGTCGTCTGTAATTCCGAGCGTGAAGCAGCAGTCCTGAAAAACGAGGCCTCCGAAGGGTGAGGCCAGGGACGGATTTATCCGTACTGGTAAGCTTGGAAGAGGTTGAGTGAAGCAGACTGTTGTGACACTCGAGGTTCAGCAGCCATCCGAGACACAGCGACAGTTTTTATGATGATATTCTGGGCTATTCTGGGAGACAATGTCCTGATGAAGCGAAACACTGGATGGAAAAGCCAGGGGCGGATTTATCCGTACTGGTACGCCTGAAGGCGTAGAGCGGAACGAGGGTCTCAGTGGTTATTATTGCGACTCACAGCGTTTATGATGATGTTCTGGGCTACTCCGGGAGACAATGTCCTGATGGAGCGAAACACTGGATGGCAAAGCCAGGAACGGATTTATCCGTACTGGTACGCCTGAAGGCGTAGAGCGAAACGGGGGTCTCAGTGTTTATTATTGCGACAGCGTTCATTATGATATTCTGGGCTATTCTGGGAGATAGCGTCCTGATGGAGCAAAGCACT
>LGRX02014842.1:0-13718 GCA_001247695.2 Cymbomonas tetramitiformis
TTGTGGTATCTGAGCGTGAAATTGGGGCGGCGGTGTGGCTGGTATAAATTGTGGTATCTGAGCGTGAAATTGGGGAAAAGCGATGTTGCGGAGTGGGGGAAAGTGGTGACAACTGGGCGCGGGCGTGGGAATGACTGTCTGGGAGGTGGCAGGGAAGTGGCGAAGCTGAGAGCGCAAAGGGGAGGGAAGGCCTTTGTCGGGGCTGCGAGGGGGCCCCCCCCCGGCCCCAGGGTTGGGCGTGTCTATAGTTGTGACAAAATGGCCCAAAGTACTTACACTCATGGGATACCTCCCTCCTCTTTTTGGTACTGTCCTCAACACGATAGGTGTTCCCCGTGGCAAGATTAAACCTCTCCTCAAAAAACTTTCAAGAATCTGTAGACAACACACCAAAAATAGGCGAGACGTGTTTCTGTTAAACACCACTACCACCTTAAACACTGACCCGCATACAGTTGACATCTCGAGCAGTGAGACCATGACAGAAACAGAAGCTGTGCAGCAATCAAACGACTTTCTTCAAACCCTTCTGCAGTAATTTTCAAAAGTCTTGCAATAAAAGATGGTTCCCCGTCCCCTAGGGGAGGGGCCCTCCCCCTCCCCTCCCCCACCCCCCCTCTCCCCCCACCCCACTTCACCCGGACCCCCTTCCTCAACGTCTCCAAATACCCCCTTAATTCTTCGACTTCCTTCCCCACCGCTCAGATTCAGCCACCCCTCCACTCACCCGGCCATGGCTGCTTCTCCATCTTCTAGAGTTTTTTGCTTAGCACCTAGCCTTTTCTCTAGATGTCACCCTGCTGAAAAGTGGGTTGAGCCCCTTTGTGGGCGCGCTATAGTAGAGGGAGTAGCCCCTGGTGTTTTCACTAGCCTGCTTTGCAGGGATACCGCACTCTCAGGACTTTGTCCCCTTTGCTAGCGTAAATGTTTTATTACTTGTCCCCCAATGCCCGAATAACGGCCAACTGAGGGGCAGGGTCGGTGGTCTCGTCGATGACAGTACTGCGCAGCTTTAACCAAAAGCGGTCGGTGTCAGGGTCAGGCACTCCCTCCACCTCGTAGCGAAGGCGGTGTAGTGCAAAACGTCCGTCACCAGGATTGGTAATGGAGACCTCGTGGTAGAGGGAGAGGGCGTTCCCCCTCAAGACAGACGGAAGAAGCGCGAAGAGGAGCTGGTTGATAGTGACGCGGTACGCGTCATAGTCGTGCTCGACGTCCAGCAGCTTGGCGACCTCCTTGTAGTTGATGGGAAAGAGAACATGCCGAAGTCCAGAAAGCAGGATGTTGAAGTCAGCTTCGGCGTCGGTGTTGTCAAAAGTGTAACCCACGTTGTCCTTGAAGCCGGAAGCTCGCAGAAAACGAAGAAGATCGGCGGAGTAGTTGGAGGCATACGCGAGGTGCTCAACGTACTCCTCCTCTCTGCCCTCCTCCACAGGTGTCGAAAGCATAACGTCGGGGTCGTTGAAGTACTGGAAAGCTGAAGGCGCATCGTGAAGATAAGGTACTTGGGAGCGTAATGATGACGTGCGCGCCACTTTCCTCGTCAAAGGGGTCGTGGTGCGCGATGCGGTGCCGTGGGAAGACGGCGTAGGCGTAGATGGAGTGTTTCCAGAGCGGGCCGCTCCGAGTGCGGCCGCGAGTCCAGACTGACGTGCTTGAGACATGTTGAAAACGAAAATGTGAACGTCGGAGTAAGATACGAAGTGACAAATTAACCGGGAAACGTTGGTGAAGATGCGCGGAAAAGTTCCGGGAGATACGTGGCCGCAAATAGATACGTGTGTAGATGCGTTGAAGCAGTCGTTGAAATAGAGATACGTTGAAGAGACGGCGCGGCCGAAGATACAAAGATGCGTAGACACGAAGATGCGAATAGATACGGGAAATAGCTAAGCACCGTTCCCGAAAATACGTGGAACAGGCCGATACGAACCTCACGAAGAGTGTGATATATATATAGTTAAGATTTACATTCACAGCTTCAAGAAACAGTCGGGAACGGGTAAAACGGCTAAGACAATTTGATAACACAATTACTTAGGGTTTTGTGTGTGTCGGATTGTCGGTCGGAAAGCACGTGACAGACTGCAAGTGACACTCGCAGTGAGGGGTGACACAGAAAGGGGGTTGACTGTCAGTGACACAAAGTCACCCCCTTCATGAAAAATCCAAAATCTGAAAATCTGAACGAATCGAACATGGATCGGAAATCGAAAATGCGGACGGACGGACCCACGGACATTTTGACATGTTTCGCATTAATATATAATATATAATATATAATATATAATATTATATCTAGTGAGCTTGTTTCCATAATTTGTCGCGATCGACAAAATCGACGCGATCTGCACACTTGTACAGTTGCATAGTGTGCCACGGGGCATCAGCCATAAAATGATTGGGACGCTATCGTATAGCCAACCAACTTTAAGTTGACAGTGCTACAGTAGTAACCTATCGTATGACACCTCTACAATTATAGTAGTTTTGAGTTAACTGAATACCAACAAACTGTGGACTGCTGCAAATTGAATTCCTGACCATCCTGATACCTCGATACTGGATCCTACACCCCCAAGACAAGCTTTCATACGATAATTGCACCCCAAATTCGCTTTTCCGGCTATTGTTTTCAGCGCATGTGAATCTGTACAACGTGAATAAGTAAGTTTACACGCAAATTTTGCCTGCCCAATATTCCGATGTCGACCGCGATTCGCTCACCACTTTTCAATTCCTCAAGGAGAACATCTGCTAAACACGAGGGTAATGCCGTCCGCGCCATTGATTTCACCGCACGGTCGTCAAAATTCATGACCAGAACCGCGCCGCTCCTCGCCAAGAGGTCTAATAGTAACCAGTCGATGCGCGCCCCGATGACAATAAGAAGCCAGAAATTGAGCATTGTGGAAATTGTCAGAAGGCAGAAAGCGGAAGCTGCCGAACAAGCTGCGGAGGACGAGTTAGATGAGGAAGACGCACCTCAGAGAGAGATCGTGGCCGAGGTGGGCGACGAGCTGGAACTGACGTGGAAAGCGTACGACACAAGAGATGACAAATTGGTGGACAAGTCGATTTCCATGTACCCCCAAGGCATATGCAAATTTCAAATCGGGACGGATGCTGGATACCAATCCAAGGCTGGACTGCGTTTGGCGTTCAGTTTGGCCTGCATGGGGGCCAAAGTGGGTGAGCGTGTAAACGTGTATGCGAGGCCTGCCGGGGTGTCGCTGTTCCGAGGCTACGGTATATACGATGCAGAAGGCGCTAAGGTGAGTGACCTGACTTTCGACGAGCGCAAGTGTGTCTGGTCCGAAAACCCGGAGACGCGACTGGAAGCGGAGATCCTCGAAATTAAGCGTCAGAGGTTCCGTAGAGAGAGACCGAAGAAGTCTCGCTTCGCAGAAAGAGGCGAGGTCAATTATTTCGAGCAGCGGGACTAAGCGCCCTGTGGATGGGAAACGATATCATAAGGAGAGGGCCTTACGTCGCCGTAGGCGTTGTATCCCGTTGCACAGGATAGATCAGTGGCACACAAGCAAACGAAGCTGGATAGGGAAATTCCCAAGCGTTAATTGATCTGCTCCATTATGTCACTTCCAACTTCATGAGATATTTATATTTGCAAGTTCTTACACTTTTGTTCACCATATGTGATTTCTACGAATCCCTATGGCCCCACGACCCGAGGAAACGAAAGTTTGGATGGGATTGTCAGGTTTATGCAAAATCTTTGTATACAGCGAAATATTTATTTAATGGAGGGTAACCTCTTTGCCGTTTCCCCATTAGTCGCATAGCGCGACCTTGGGGGTCACCTCCTCTTTCCACAACCGATATCGTGCACAAATCGTACACCAAGATGTCATGAAGACTCGCTCATATCACCTGCTATGCCACGTCAAGTATAACGTTATCGTGCCCAAAAAGATTTCGGCTTAAGGCGTTAGGTGTATGTACTGCTTATTGAGTTCAAAATCTGAATAGCATGGATTCCACAACTTAGCTAGAGATTCGTTTACTTGCAGTGTGCGAAACAATGTCACTTTGGTATGTTTCGTACCCGGCTGTTTGTCAATCGCGGAACTAGGACGAATATGCGGAACCGTTATGTTAGGTGTTTCTCGACGGAAATGCAAACCTGATGGTCCACCATTCGTGTTCAGATAACGTGTTATGCGTATACTTCGTATGTATATTTCAAGATCCCAAGACTCTGGGCACACATTAAGTGCACATTGTATGGTAGGTTGGATTGGCCATGCCCCGGTCAACCAGTGAATTGTGAATTTCCTGTAACGCGTAAATCTCAAAACTTTGGAAGCACATACGGATTACGCATAATTTAATCTTGTGGGGGTAATGCTTATCCGAACATATGCGACATCTATATTTTATGCGTACACAGGCGGGTCAAGATGGTCATGGTGGCGGGCCGCAATAAGTTTCTGGTGGATGGGGCAAGCGAGGCAGGACGGATGGCATCACTGCTCTTGGAAAGTATGGAGGATGTGTTGCAAGAGGCGGAGAATCTTCGGGCGGCCCAAAATAGGTTGTTAGAGGGAGGTGACCCCTTATCGCTGGGCCCAGAGCGCGGGGTCTGGACTCGGGAGCTTTACAGTTGCACTCAAAGACAGAGCGGGGCAGAGAGGGGCCTCACTAGCGAGAGCAAGCGATGCCATTTGCCAAGGAAGGGCTGGCCAATTGACTGGGGACAAGCAGGCGGGTGTCTCGGCTTCTTGAAGGGGCTCTGCTGGCACGGGGACTGTGACTCCTTCTTGCAGGGAGTGTTGGCACAGGGGGAACTGGTGTCTCGGCTTCTTGAAGGGCTGTTGGCACGGGGAGGGTGTCTCGTTGAAGGGGCTATGGCAGGGGGAACTGGTGACTCGGCTTGCAGGGGGTGCGGCACGGGGGGAACTGGTGACTCGGCTTCTCGAAGGGTGTGTTGGCACGGGGGACTGGTGGGGAGGGTGTTGAGCGAGGTGCGGGTAGAGGGGTGGTGGGTGGAGTTGACACATGCCAAGCCCCTCAAAGCTTGGGGGCCCATCCCGACAGCAATTACCACATACAACAGGTTGCACAGCCGCATATCGCGTCTCATCAGCTTCGATCCCCATGTGGCGAGGCAGGTGGCCGTGCCGAAACTAACAGTGGTAAAGAGCTGTCGGGAAGGCGACGACCCGTTGGTGAACTATCAGCCGGGGGGGGATGGGGGGCTCTCTCTCTCCGGAAGGCTCCGGAAGGGACACACAGGCATATGTGGGGATGGGACCCGAAGTGGGAACAGTGCAACACGACAGTTGCAGTGCAAGTGTGGAGCGCATCACTCGGGACCGCAGCTCCCTCGCAGGATGGCTGGCGCAAGGGCTTCGGTCCCATAGCGTTGTTGCTGGGGGTAGTGGGGGACAAGCGCAGATCGGTGGCGGGCGCGCAAGGCCACAACGAAGCAATTCGGTCCACTATTCTCAGCCCCTTAGGACAGCCCTTTGGAGCACGGGACGTGTGGCGGGTGCACAAGCTCTCTTGAGACCACGCTTTGAGGCAGGCAGGGAGCAGGGGAGTGGTTCTGAGCGCAGGCTCGGTGGTGGGGAGATGGCGGGGGATAGAGGACTGGCTTCAGAAGCACCGCATTAGTGCGCAGACGGTGCAATAGCAAAGGCACTCAAGTGGCCCAGTGAGGCTTAGGGGGTCCCGTATTTCACTAGCGAGCTCCGGAGAATCCGGATGAGTGTCCCGAAATGCATGCCGCATGCTTTGATCCCTGGCGTGGGTACATAGCGCAGCCAATCTTTTGTGGCTATACATTGGCAAACTCCAAGGATAAACCACACACACTCACGGTCTGGGTACATAGCGTAGCCAATCTTCTGTGGCTATACATTTGGCAAAGTCCAAGGATAAACACCACACACTCGCGGTGTGGGTACATAGCGCAGCCGATCTTCTGTGGCTATACAGTGCCAAAGGAATCGATCCAAGGATAAGCCACACTCACGGTGTGGGTACACAGAGCACCCAATATTGTGTGGCTATATGCTGCCGAGGAAATCTGTCTACGGGTAAGCCACACACTGAATGGCATGAGATCAGGGGACAAAAGCCAGCCCACCATCATCCCAGTGGATGTGAGAAGCAAATCAGGAGCAGGGCGGGGCCGTGACAAGATACCACCAACTCACACATGTTCCCAACCCACATGCAAAGCAGCATGGAAAGATGATACGATGTGACCGATCATCGCCCAACAATTGGTGTTCTCCAGGTTACGGTAAGCCACACACAAACATGCTGCAATAGCTGCAATACATATTATCTCAACTGTTCACACTAGTTCGCCGATCTAGTTGTGCCACACTTACTATACTGCACTATACTGCAGTTATTGATATCCTGAGCCGGGCTTTGGTACCAGCTAGCTCGTTTACACGCAAAACAAAAATGGCATATAACAGAAAAGTGCAGGCAAAGAAAGAGCAGTAAAGTGAACAATTCAACTCACGAACAACTTGGAAACCATGGTGCATGGTGATGGTGTGCTCATAATTGATGATTGTGTTTATTGCCATGAAACATAATGCCACAACACAGCACAAACCATGCATAGTCTGCACGAGTATTGCAGAAGGTTCCTTTACACTTTTTCGTGCAGAGTTTGTGGCATCATGCAATTGCATTAACCAAAAAGCATGTACAATATATGTGACGATGCATTTGACAGTTGTATTTTGTTCGCAATATTTTTGCCACGTACACTTCTACAATTTTTGAGGAGGCAAATCTGTGACAATTAAATGCCTTAAAAAAAGTAAGAAGGAGCCACCATACATAATAGCCGAGCTTGTTCCGAAACCTTGCCCAGGTGGGATGTGTGCTACCTCATCATACCGGAATACGAGCACAGGGCGAGAAACCTCACTTTGATTTCCGAGCCCTTGATGCCACATCCTTGCGTCATATATCAGGGCGTCACCTTCATGGCATCCACACAACATGCAGCGTCAGTGCCATTTACTACAATTTCGAAATAGAATGCATTCTTCCGAACTAATATCGTGCAAGTGCGTTTTCTTGCTCGCTTGGCACAGATCTGCAAACGAGCAAGACTGTGAGGTTTATGAAAGCGGACTACAGGCAACATTCAAGATGGCTGTGCTTTAATTCAGTTTTGAGAATATGTCCCTCATCCTACAATCCACCCGTTCGCTACAATGGTTGAATACCGACTGACATTAGCTTTGACCTAAACTCAAACTCAATCTGGGAAGTACTGAATTCAAACTTCTGGCAGGGGTGCGGAATGTGTATAGCAAAGCGCTGGCAAGGATGAGACGTGTATACTGCACGGTGCGGGCGTGGGGGGCATGTGCATAGCACAAAGGCGCGGGGGTGGGGCATGTGTATAGCACAGTGCGGGCGGGGGTGGGGCATGTGTATAGCATGTGCAAGGGCGGGGGTGGGGACATGTGTATAGCACAGTGCGGGCGGGGGTATGGGTGCGGGCGGGGTGGCATGTATAGCACAGTGTTGTCAGGGGTGGAAGATGTGCATAGCACAGCACCGGCAAGGATGGGACATGTGTATCGCACAGTGTTAACAGGGTTGGGAGATGTGTATAACATGGCGCCGGCAGGGGTGGGAGATGTGTAGAGCACAGCGCCGGCAGGGTGTGAGATGTATATATTACAGCGCTGGCAGGGATGGGTGCGATGTGTGTATAGTGCAGCTGCCACAATGAATGAGATGTGTATAGCGCAGCGCCGGCAGGGTCTGCGATGTCTGAAGCACAGTATTGGCAGGGGTGGGAGATGTGTATGGCGCAGCGCTGGCAGGGGTGAGAGAGGTGTGAGAGAGGTGTGTCTTGCAACGTTGGCAGGGATGAGGAGGTGTGAAGCACAGCACCAAGTCACCAGCAGGTGGGAGGTGTGTATAGCGCAGCGCTGGCAGGGGTGAGATGTATAAGCATAGCGCTGGCATGAGAGCAGTAACTAGCACAGAAACAGCTACGGAATCAATTGCACTTCGAATCCAAAACATACCTGCTGTCAAAGTTGGTGCTATGGCCCCAACATTCCACCATTCAGCTAATGCCCTGAACAAAGTTGAAGCCTTGTAAGTTCTCAACGTTCCCAAGAGATGTCGGGGAGCAAACAGAGTCATCTTGACAGGTGATGGAAGCAGCGTGTACATCATACCTCAACAGTCCCCCAGACTTGTGGATGTGGTATGTTCCTAAAGCGGACACAACCAAATTCAGCACAAAGCCACCCGGCATACATCATGCAAACCACGTTCTCTATAGTACCTATTACTACGCAACATCTTCAGCATCTCAAATCAGTCCGATGCCTGCCAATGCAAGCGCTGAGTAACATTGGAGGCGGATGTATGCTTACATTCTGCGGAGTTACATTTTTCTATCAGCATGTGTGCAAACAGCATTACAGCCTGCGGATACCCATGTACAAGACAATACTTTTGGGGCCCGTGTTACCTCTCACGTTACCAAGAGGAAGGGGTGTATGGTTACTCTGAAGGCAATGCGTGAGACCGCGGTGCCTCTCTTTCCAGCGGGAGAAACTCGCGCGCATATGACCTCGCATCGATGAGAGGGACAGGTGTACAAGTAAAATTGCATCAGCCGAATGAGATCTTGTCGGCGCTCGCAAATGCAAGAGAGTCGGAAACAACCACCTGGAAGCAATTGTGTCGGACCCATATCAGCTCTCACGTCAACGAGAGGGACAATTAGCGTGAGGCCGTGGCCCTCGAGGTTATCGATGTGCACTTGCTGCGTTTCGGACCCGGGCCAGGACACTAGCAGCTGCTGCTCCGACCTGCTCAGCCTCACAGTATCGTCAGCCCACAATACCTAGCTCGCAGCAACCAGAAAAAGATAAGCAACGCATATTCGCACACTGATTTGAGCTGATAGTGCGACAGATCTCAGAAGGCGGACCTGTAGAATTGACCTTGAGTCTGCTCATCTTTGGCCGCCAATCTGTCCATGAGGACCTCCCTGCGCGTTGGACGCACAATCATCGAAGAATAATGCCTTTTGGTGACTGTCTCTACAAATGGCAGAAGATTTTGTTCGTATTTCCCGATCAAAGAGTGTTCTGCGGTCTGCCTTAGATCCATGTTGAAGCGGCCCTCGGTTGTCTGCACGAAGACTCCACCTGAAGCCTTGCTTTGCGCAGAAAGCTTCTCGAGTTGAGGCGGTCTGCGTAATCACAACCAGTTCATAAATTGTTTAACATAAGTTCTGATTCTGAGTGCTGTCTGTGAGGTTGAAGGCAAAGCTCTATCTCTGGCCCAGGCATTAAGTGGCGATAATGGTTGATCAGTTGAACAACACGTACATAGCGAGTAAGTGGTCGGAGAGTCTCCCAGCGGAACGAATCACCTTGCGTGCTGCAGACTCCCCCTGCCGTCCTTATGCAACTCGATCAGCCTCTGGAACTGCGCCAGTTCTTGAGGCTGAAACTTCACGGCATTGCGAAGTATGCACCAACCGTGAATATTGTAGTGGCGGACAGCTTCTTCAAAGTTTGACGTCAAGCCTGGAGCAGAGGCTGAACGATTGCACGAGCTTTCGGCACAGGAGTGAGAATATGCGCTAAGGCCGACTACCGTTGTAGATAACGCTATCGACACCGCTTTCCTCATAGTTTCTTAATCACGTATCGGAACGATTCTATATCGTCACAAAGAATTCTCACCGCGCTCACAACGTTCCTATTAAAAGTAAAGATAGTGGTGTTTGGTTGAAATAATAAAGACAAGATTACCTATGAAATGCATGAAGCATGAAATTGAATGAAAGGAGTTGAGTTGTCTCACACCACGTTGCATAGATATCAATGTATATTTGTATGACCCTTGTTCCACGTGACGGGCAATGCACGAACACCCACCAGCCCAGCAAGAATCTAGCACCAGATAACAGACAATTTATCAAATGAAAAAATGGTCAGTTCGAAATTATCCGACGAAAGTTGCATTCGAGTTCCAACAGTCGAGGCTCGAGCCCTTTTCGTTTTCTCGCGTAGGGGTAGGCTTCGTACGTACCGTACGGTAGGGCTCGACACGCGACGGGTTACTCTCGTCTGAACTCTCATCGTGTCGAGTGTGTCCTAGCTGAGACCAGAGCCGGAAAGTTTCGGAAAAGATTGCCTGTACCTCTATGACGTTCGGGTTTTTGGCAGCCTTGGTACCATTCACGCGTGACACCGAGGCCCTCAGATGTGCCCTCGAATTTAAGCTCTCACCTTGCCCCCCCCCCAACAACCACCCCAAATACTTTATTTCGGCAACCCTCTAGCATCTTGGGATGCTTTACACGCCGCTTGAATCGAAGTGATTCGGCCTATGCGGCCAGATTAGTCACCTCAACCAATCAGCCCCAGCCCCCCCCTACAGGGCCACTTTCGACAACCTTATACAACACCATTTTGCACTAAAACTAGGGCGGCACAGGGCAACGCCTTGCGGCTCCCAAATTCACTCCACACCCCTCCCACCTTATGTCCTTCGGAAGTGGGCACCTGCCCCTTGCCATCTACGTCGCGCTAGAGCCCGCCACAAGCAGTGAACTCGGTGGTACCGACCTGCCCACACCCGTGTGGGGGCTCACCGTCATAGCGAGGAACTGTATGGTTTAGGTCGTTTTTTTCTTCGTCTGTGTCACTAGTCTGGAGAGGTTACGCGGCTGCTTTCGTGTCGAGTCGAAAATCACGATCAGCGGCCACAGAAAGAGAGCAAATAAAAAAATGTGCCTCCTCCTAATGGAAACGTGATATTTCTTATTTGGAGGTGCACAGCTGAGCGGTTGGGCTTGCCCCCTTCGTTACCTAGCTACAGAAAGTCCCACAGCAGCTTTCGCAAGCAAGAGTATGTAGCCCTCACTGTAGCCCTGCCGGGCAGCGAGATATACCCGTATGAAGGAATATATTGAATAACATACAATTGGCAGTGTTCTCAGAATGTGTCAACGGGATAACCTTACTTGCCCGTTATATGGGCTTCGGGATCAAGACCGATGATGGTCATACACTCTACTATAGGAACTGACAGATTCGTGAGTCAGTGTGACACTTCCAGCACACCACCTAGGGTGATGACCGGCTACTAGTACGTGGGTATTGTACATACGGGCTCGGATGACATCGACACATCTATAATTGTCTCCACTGGAAAATAATTCTTTCTAGCCGATTTTTTAGGCCGTCCTTCGTGCGCGGTTGTCGCGTGTGTTTGCACGCAAATGCTGCGCTAAATTCTATTTTTCAACTCAAGGGGAAGGCCGCTAGGGCTTAGGCAGAGGTGGGCAATTGCTTTCCTTACGAGCCCTCCTGCAAACGGTGAAGAATTCGAATTGATCCAGAGTATTAACGACTGATTTCGTTCTCGAATGATGCGATTCTCGGTCACTTGATGCGATGTAGCAAAGAGTGACTGCAAGGTCTCTTACTGAACCCACCATCCATTTATTTTTTGCGTATTTAGTACATAGCATCGGCGTCATCCCGTGGGTGCCCCGGTGCTCGAGCCGTGAACGCGGGAATGAGCTAATGAAGCGAAACTGCGCGTGTATAACGTGAAATATATGTTAGTTAAGTTCTTTCAGTATTTTCAAGCGATCCCTTGGTAAGAACACCAAGGGAATGCCGTTTTGAGGATGCCGCATACCGCTCCTCGCCACTCGAAGCGTGACAAGCGGGGATCTCGAGATCCGCTTCAAGTGACCAAATCTGAGCGGGCAAGCTTCCTAGCGTCTGAAATATGTTGTATGAAACATATTTTCGTTTTAAGATACTGCGGATGTTCGTAATCGGTTCATTAATTAACACCGCTGAAACTGGGGTTTCACGGTGTGGAACGCGAGAGGTGTTCAAGCGGGTTGGGATAGTGGCTCAGATGTCCCCCTACTTCGATCGAACGATCAATACAGACTGCAGCCCGCATCAATCGGAGAATAAAAAACGAAATCCATGGCGCCGTACATTACATCCTGTACGAGAGCGCGTGTCACGCATGTGATCATCTACACATGCGTGTACCATGGTCTTCGCCGTTAATACTGTGTCATCATGACCAGAACTGTCCCCACCGATTTCGCTCGTATGTGCAATACTCATAGTACGGTACTGAACTAATGAACAAACACCTAATCAGCTTCGGCGGAAACGGAATGCTCAATAGAAAGGCCTGTCCATTGAGGCAGGGCGGTTCTTGTAACTAAGATATAATGCAGCAGCACAAGGCCATGATTCTCAATGATTAATTTATTATATAATTTACATTAATTTATATCTACGTGTTGTAGATAACGAAATAATAACATTGTATTTGCAAGGACTCTGAGTTAATATTGGTATTGGCTGATGACACTTTTGTGATCATCAGTACCAACTAATGCCAGCTTGGACAAGCCGATGCCCTGCATTAATATTAGCAGCGCTGCTTAGCAGCCGTACTTCATCTGGGTTGCTCCCGCCCTTGCATAAGAAATACATCTGAGGGACACTTAACGAATTTCCACCCAATGGAATTTGTCAAAAAATGTGTTCTCCCATCACCCCGTCTTCTATAGGGGTGTCTGACTGCACATCATAGATTGTGTTTTAGGTTGCTGAAAGCGTGGGGAGGGGTGAACTTTTCAGATGTGCATATAAGGTGCTAGCTAATTTCCCCTCCCAGTGCTTTCATTTATGGGCTCTGACCCAAATGAGGACCCACAACTGCTACGGTATGACTATCTAGGATGTGTGGGAGTCAAATATTTGTCCAGCCAAGCATCTCCAATGGCTGCCATTTTTGGTGTGACCTCATGGCCAATCCCAGCTTGGGCCTGAATCAGATCACCCCTCAACCTCCTCACAATTGAATTGATGCTCACCTCTGTAAGCTGTAAAAACGTCACCATGAGAGGACCATGCAGGTTTGTGCAATTTGTGAACTGATTGCATAACAGCTACGCGCTGCTCAATCCGACCCGCGCTCTTTGTGCCAAGACAAGACGCTTTGAAAACCCAGAGAAACATTTTTTTTTCTCCTTTCCATTTGATCATCACCCCAACAAACCTCCGGTGAATCAGCCATTCTTGGCACAAATGGTGAAATCTGCGACGCAAGGCAAAACTCGTTTTCTCCAGCCCAAGGAGGAGGAGGGAGCAACAAGCCTTGTATATGCTTGGACAACGGCGACACAGAGAGCCGTCAAAAGCGGAGGCACGGACCTGGAGCTTGATCCGATCCTCGACTCCACATAGCTTGTACGCCTGGGTCGCATTGCGCAGTGGCTCCTCTAGCCCTTCGATCCAGCAGCGGCCATCCGTCTCCCCGTTGAGAATCAGCATTGGTCGAGGAGCCATCAGCGGGAGGGAGTCCGCAGCATCCATATATTCAAGGAGCCCAGGTGCAATACGGCGCCACACCGCCTCCACCACCTGCAACCCTCCCCACATCATGGTGGCTCTCACCTGGCGCTCCCTCCGACAGTGTGGCGCTGCAAAGCAGTGTTGTGGCAGTCGCGCCAGTTGCAAAAAGAAGATGACTGCTGACGAGATAAGTGGACAGCACACATTGAACTAGTGCCGCATGCAATTCATCTTGTCCGGGGCAGCTCAGCAGTCGTGCGGGGCGCAGTTGTCAAGAGCAGCGCAGCAGTCGTGCGGGGCGCAGTTGTCAAGAGCAGCTCAGCAGTCGTGCGGGGC
>LGRX02014843.1:0-15044 GCA_001247695.2 Cymbomonas tetramitiformis
TGGCGATCAGTCGCTCACTGTCGAAGACCGAGAGACAATACGCGAGCTTCCAGGGTGAGATGCTGGCAGTGGTGTGGGCAATCCGCACGTTACGACAGTACCTGCACGGGATCCACTTCACGCTGATTACCGACCATTCGCCGCTCACAACACTCATGGAGCGAGAAGGGGGACCTGCAGGGTCAACACCTACGCTGGGCCATCAGCCTCCAGGAGTTTGAGTTCACGGTCCAGTACCGACCAGGTCCGAAGAATGAGAACGCGGATGTGCCATCCAGGTACCCGCTGCCCAGCACCGCAGACGAGACCGGTGCCCGCTTGGACCGTGAAGGGGACCAAGCCAGGGAAGCGGGGCATGCCGAGAGGCTAATGCGCTGCTTCACAGATACCATCTGCTTGGAAGTAACCAGGGAGCCACCACTTGGTCTAGAAGTGAGCCCAGAGGCACAGGTGGCCAACTACTGCGAGTACATGGTCAGGGAGCAGCTGGGGACCAACGCAGTCCATCGACTGTTTGACGTGCACTACCAAGAAGAGTTGGAGTGCAACAAGGGGGTCATGTTTGACACTGACCACCCGGAGGTGGCCAGGTGCTCGGGCAGGTTGACTCGAGTCGCCTGGGATGCCCTCAGCCAGGTCCGGCCAATCAGGGGTATGCATTCTGGAGGCTCCCCGGCGATATACGGCGACGAGACCATGGAGGGTGGCAAGCTCAAAGTGCCAAAGAAGATCGACACGAGAGTGATTGACAAGAGCTTCTTTCGGGAGGCCAGAGAAGAAGGCATGGTCTGCTATGAGCCGTGTGGGGGGCTTGTGTGCTGGACTAGAGATGCTCTTGCGCTGTGGAGTTAAGGTCAACAAGTACCTCTACCAGGACATCGCGAAGTCCAGCCAGACGGTAGCCAGGGCCAGGTGCATGGCGCTCAGCCGCCGTCATCCTGACTTGTTTCGTGCCGAGGCAGCCCATTTGGAACAGCTGCCCAGCAACATCGAAGACACCAGCCTCATTGACCTTGTACATGCAGGGGCATTGAGTGGAGAACAATGGGTCATGGTGTGTGGATATCCATGCCAGGACCTGTCACCAGCTGGCAAGCTGGCTGGTTTGGAGGGCAGGCACAACAGACTGTTCTACCAGGCAGTGCGAGTCCTCTCTACGCTGCAACAGCTGCAGCCTCGGCGACCGCCAGCATATGTGCTAGAGAACGTTTCTCCGTTGTCACACAGGGAGAACTCGAAGATCAGGAAGGACGTGTTTCCCATCATCAATAGCGTGGTGGGCCAGCCAGTATCCTTCGACGCGGCGCGCGCGGGATCATACGCGCATCGTCTGCGAGCATATTGGAGCAATCTGTTTCAAAATCAGCAGTTCAATCTGGTGATGGAGGGGGTGGACAGACCACCAGACAGATACGTGCGCGATATTTTGCAGCGAGGCTGGAAGCCACGCAGGGTTGTCACTGGAGACAGAAAGCCTCACTACACCGCTAACGTTGTGGGGGAGCCTATGAGAGTATTGCCAACCATCTTTGCGACACAAAACTCTCGCGCCTTTCGCGCACCTCGCGCAGGCACGGTGGTGAGGAAAGAAGATGATGATGAAGTGGGGGAGACCAGAGAGGTTAACCTGGACGAGAAGGCAGTTGCCATGGGGTACAGCGCGAGTGAGCTGCGCATGGCGCATGGCATGAAGGACGAAGAATTGGCAGGAGTGCTTGGCCTTGCTATGGATCGGAGAGCAATGGAGCTATTGTATGCGATTGCCGAGGTCAGCACGACCAAACTGCCGAAGAGCGAGGAGAGCGAGGAGGAGGAGCATGGCACGCTAGCTGCCATCCCTATCGCGAAGTCCACCAAGGTGGCTACCACCTCCGAGGACACAGCTGAGCCGGTGCGAGCACAACTAGCAGAGTGGGTCACCAGTTCCAGCGACTACACTCAGCAAGTCGCGCGACGCCTTAGCCATCAGGACTGGGAAGAACGACTGCAACACATGTGCAGCCAGGGGCAGAAAGGTACACAGGGGCTAGGCACCGCCGACGCCGTCCCACGTCGCAGACAGTGGAAGCTTGCCTCCATGAAGCTCGCGGGCTATGAGGCGCGCCATCGGCAGGCCTTTTCAAGACCTGGGGGCAAGCCAGCAGAGACAAGCTCAGCTCCAGAATGGGCACCAGTGGCGAAGGAGAAAGAGATGAGGCTGCCTAGGCTGCCCGACACTACGAGAATGGTTGCCATGCTAGCCAGTGTAACCAACCAGGAGTCACTTCGAGAGAAGTACCCCGACATACACGAGGACGAGCTATGCCTCGCGTGGATCAAGACCGGAGGAAGAGTGGAGGTGCCCAAGGAGGAGTACCACAGAGTGAGGAAGAGAGCAGCACGTCACCGCTGGGACGAGCTCATGGGCGAGTTGTACATGGTTACCGTCAGTGGTAAGGAGCTGCTGGTGCCCAAGCCCTGTGACAGGATTCAGCTGGTGCGTGAGCACCATGAGAGGACTGGCCATTGGGGCATCAGGCGGACACTGAACTTGTTGTGGCAACGCCATTACTGGGCAGGCATGAAACAGGATGTGCGAGCGGTGGTCACTCAGTGTCAGACTTGCCAGAGGGTGAAGACGCACTATGCACGGGAGGAGGCGATGCTCACGCCGCTGGAAATCAAGTCCTTCATGTACCGCTGGTCCCTGGATTTAGCTTGGCCCACGAAGCGCATCACGAAGGCTAGGAACCAACGCGTCTTGGTCATGATTGAGCACTATACGCGGTTCGTCGTGTGCGTTCCAATCCCTGACAAGGAGGCCGCCACCATCGCCAGCGCGTTTCGCAATCACGTTTTATCCGTGTTTGGGGCGCCCGCAGAATGCCTTGTGGACGGGGGCACAGAGTTTGAGGGCGAGTTCTCTGCCCTATGCAAGCAGTGTCTCATTGACCGGAGAGTGACCTCACCGAGTTCCCCAGAGAGCAATGGCTTGACTGAACGGGTGGTACGCACCCTCAAGTTTTGCTTCAAGAAGATGGCCCTCGACAAGGGCCTGGACTTCGAGTGGGACGAGATGCTCTGGTCACTCGTACTCAGTTACAACGCAGCTAAACAGCAGTCGACTGGAGTGGCGCCATTCACCTTGCTGTTCGCTCAGGAAGCCACGGTGCCACCGGATCTTCGTGCTCGACCCGAGTTGGACTTTGGGAAGCAGGAGGAGAAGACACTGGCTGAGGACTTGTTACAGCGAGCAGCCATCGTGAAGAAGCTCATGGTACATGCAGGGTGCAACCTGGAGATCGCCCAGCACCGCGACACCTTGCGATACGAGCACAGGAGGAGTGGCAGCTACGAGCCGAAGCCGCACCAGTTCAAGGCAGGCGATTTCGTGTACATACGACAACAACCGCGCTCTGGCATGGAGGTGGCCACCAAGCCAGCCATCCTAAAGATAGTCAAGGTGCAAAGAGATGGGGTGGTAGTGTTGGAGGACAGCACGAAGTTGCGGGAGAAGAGCACAGTGCAGAACATCGCACCATGTCACCTGCAGGTGAAAGATCAATACGACTGCAGTGCAGCCATCCCCAGCAAGCATCTCGCGTGTGAGGTGTGCATGAGGACAGATGGGGAGGCAGCCATGTTGCTGTGTGACACCTGTAACCGTGGCTATCACACGTGGTGTCTGAATCCAGCGCTGGATGGAGTACCTGAAGGAGATTGGCAATGTCCCAAGTGCTTGGGTGGGACCGTGGTGGCAGCTGCTGCCGAGGTGAGTACGTCGATCGTAGAGAAGATGGCTGCCATGGAGCTGCAGCTGAGGGAGAAGTTGGGCTCAGATGTGGTATTGTTGCCTGCAGACGTGGGTCCACATCGTGCGGTGAAGCCGGGGCGTGAAGACCCATGGCAGGCGCTCACATCGCGACAGATGCTCAGGAAAGAAGGAAGCATGGGGGATCTCCCTGACAGAGTGGCCTGGGGAAACCAGGAGGAGCTCAGCAGAGTAATTACAGACGTGATGCCAGGATTCTGGCATGAGGGCCATCGTACTATCTTGAGCAGAAAGTGTGCAGAGCAGCACACTCGCGCGAGAAGCCTTCGCAAGGCGTCCACGGTGCAGGCCATGAGCCCAGAGGAAGTACAGAAGAGAGGGGATGTTACGCAGTTGAGCAGAGCCCAGGTGAAAATTGCCAGTCAACTGGACTGGGGCTTAGAGCTGGTGATGACAGTTCCCCAGGAGGTCAGACGTCTGGCGCACGAGGTGACTTGGGAGAAGATCACACAGGTCTGGGATCCCTGGGCTGGCACAGGTGTCATTGGCAAGGTTATTATGTCACTGGAATGGCCTCACTTGAAGGTTATGAATAATGATTGGAACCCGCAGCTGAAATGGCACGAAGCCCTTAACGCCTTGCAACCGGGCAATTATCGCGCCTGGAAGGAAAAGTATGGGGTGTGTGACGCGGTGGTGACCTCACCCTGGTTCGCAGTGTTGGATATTGCGTTGCCATTGGCAGTGCTGGCCAGCCGAGTGGTGGCTTGTATTCATGTGCCATCGCACTACATGACCGATATGACAGAGAGCAGGGCACAATACTTTCGTAAGTTGTGTCACGCTGGACGCTTACATGTGATTGGGCACTTAGAACATGGGCCTATTGGCAGAAGATGCATGTGGGTCATGGTGTTTCGGAATCCTCTGACACGGGCCAGGATGTTACGAGGAGGAGAAGCTTCTGGAGTGGGTATGTTTACCTTCAGCAAGTTCGCAATGGACGGTGTCACAACAGAAGATGCTGAGCAAGCTCTTGTTTAATGTCTGTGCTACCAGTGGCAGCTACAGATGGGGGATGTTGAGAAAAAGAGCTTGCATAAGTTGTGAAAAGAGGAAGAAGATATCAAAAATTTTGAGATTTTGTGTAGTCACAGTAGTAAGTCAACTGTGCGGTCATATAAGGCAACATATGCAGAGCTGAGCTAGTATTATAGAAGCGCTGACAATAAGTAAGACTGTTTAGTAGTAGGGCTAGAGAGTTATGCTTTGTGTGGACGCTTCGTGCATAAGTTCGCGACAGCTGTCACAAACCACGGCTTATCGTGTACCTCAGCCGGGTTGTGACACTTGCTGTAGCAGTCTCTGTGACGAACATATGACACGCGCTGTACGGTACGCGTGAGGAGTTATGACAGTGAAGAGATACGGAAAGATAAGCGGGTGTTACACTTGTTCAGAGATAGTGAGAATAAGTAGGGCGGCGTGGAAGGGTGAGGCAGACGCTCATTTTTGTTTTGCCTTCGTAACAGTGATTCCGAAAATAGCCAGGACTCGCTTAGACCGCGAAAACAGCAGTGTTATGATATAATTTATGAGATACAGCATTCTTCTGCTTGTAAAGATATACATTTGTGGAACTTGCTCTTGTGCGATAGTGTCAGAACTGTAATTAACAGTCTTTTTCTGTTGAGAAAAAGAGCTTGCATAAGTTGTGAAAAGAGGAAGAAGATATCCAAAATTTTGAGATTTTGTGTAGTCACAGTAGTAAGTCAACTGTGCAGTCATATAAGGCAACATATGCAGAGCCGAGCTAGTATTATAGAAGCGCTGACAATAAGTAAGACTGTTTAGTAGTAGGGCTAGAGAGTTATGCTTTGTGTGGACGCTTCGTGCATAAGTTCGCGACATGCCAATACCTGGCCTCTCGATGACAGGTGTCACTTACCTTAAGTGGATGACAGACATGATGACTGTACATGTCACAGTCGACCGTACTGACGACTGTATGTCATTATAATATATGACATAACACGACATGCCATGACATGACATGACATGACATGGTATGCCACGTATGACATGCATGACATATATGCCATCGGTCATAACCCTGACAGATCTCCCCTCTTAAAAGAGTTGTGACCTCACAATATAGGGTGCATACCTTTGTACATGTCTTTGATGTCTTTGTTGTTGTGCTGGTACCAGTCTTCTTACACCAATGAGGCGTCCCTCAAGGTGTTTTGGGATATCGGGGGGAACTGAGTCCACTTTAAACCCTCACCTTAGGCATTTAGCCCTACAGTTCTTAGGATGTAGCCCCCATGAATTGCGTATCCGCGTATTTCAGAGTGACGTTTCAAGGTATCTTCCGAGGTTTACGTTACGGATAGATATTTGCGCTTGCCGTCGACGCCTTTGCGAACGATGATCGACGATTTAACGAACGATTCTCGGCCTTATATAGTGCACCCACCCCTTCCTCCCCTCCTGAAGCTACTATGGAGGTTCACAGGCGGCATGGGGAGCCTTCTTTTGAAGGCTTGTATTTAATGCATGCGGAGAGGCCCTGCTTAACGAGATTGGATTTATAATCCTGCACTCGGTCTGCTTAACTCCTCAATATTTTGGTCCGGTACGCGCGCTTTGACGAACATTTCATAGGATGGATTCGACAACGTACTAATGTGAAATTCGTTTTAGTTATGTGTGTCAAGCGCATAACTCAGGATCACAACTCCGTCCACCTCAGTATCCGGTAGCTCGGATTACTGGCCATAAGATCCGAATGACAAACCACGGTCTGGCAAAGGTAGCATAGCAGTTTTTATTTATCCACAGATATGGTACATACCCGCATGTATGCGTATCTGTGCAAGGGTATGATTTTGCACAAGGCTCACTACACCTTTAGCAAGGAAGGATCAATTTCCTGCTTCTATGCAACATAATGACAAACCATTAAGAGCAAGGTATATAGATGATCGACATGAATTAGTATATATATTACAAGAAGTAAGGGCAATAGGCTTAATATAATGTTAGCCTTCATAGGCAGCTATCATGTCTGCTGCATTGGTCAGCTCTGTGGCTTTGACCCAGGTGTCATGCTCAGGGCCGTAGCCTGCATATCGCACTGAATAGTACTTGACACCTCTATTGATCTTATCTGAGAGTATGTGTGATATCTCAAACAGTGGTTGCCCTTCTTCGGTGATCATCTGTGGCAGAGGCAAAGGTGCTTGTATTGAGTCATTATACAGCTCTATTCTGGATACAGGCTGAACCGGATGGATACGAATATCGAGATCCCCGAAATCTAACTCATAAGCACGTCCATGGCTGAGCACTTTAGATATGGTAAACGGCCCAATATATGGCTGCTTAAAGTGTCGGCCTGCCTCTGTCAAACCAGTTCATTGGATAAACTCGGTCCGTAGAAGAACTTTCTGCCCTACTGCATATTGCCGGGGCATGTGAGTCTTATTGAATCTGGCTTGGCTGATCTCTGCTGCTCGGGAAATGTTATCTACCGCGTTGGCATGTGCAGCCGAGTACTGGTCAAAATGATCTCGAATATCATTATGTATTGGAACAGGAGCTTCTGGCGGAATAGTGATTGCCAGATCATGAGGCGAAAGTGGCTGCGCCATCGAGTCGAGATAAAATGGTGAATAACCAGTAGTAGCAGAAACCGTGTTGTTAATCGCAAACTCCACCAGAGGCAACTTGTCCTCCCACGAATTGGCTGAAGTATCGTTGCAACAACACCTGAGGAGAAAAATACTATCTAATCAGTTTATAAACCAGAGGATGTCCTCAATGAAGGCATGACCCCTTTCATTGCTTGCATTCGACTGTGGATGGTGTGAAGACGTCATAGATAATCTCGTACCAGTAGATTTCCACAGTGTTTGCCAGAATGTAGAAGTAAATCTGGGGTCTCGATCTGAGATGATGTTCCTCGGAAGACCATGGAGCTTGAAGATATGCTGCATATATATTGAAGCAGTACGCTGAGCAGTCCAGGTCATGTTGAAGGGAATGAGATGACAGCGATGAGAGAATTGGCACATTACCGCAAATATACTGTCGTGCCCATTAGTGGTGATAGGCAGGTCAGTAATCCAGTCAATGGCTACTATCCCATGGTCCTTGTGGGAGGACCATAATTGATTATGGTCCTCCCACAAGGACCAATGTTGCAAGAATTTAATTGGGCATTGTTTCGGATCTAGAAGGCGCGCCCAATGAGTTTTAGTATCAATGGGACATATATCAATTACTTCGATGCTTGGTTCGGCCTGGATCCACCCAAGATATCCATGACGTTCGCATTTGCGACAAGCACCCTCAACTTTTTCAGATTGCATTTTTTTGAAAATTCAAAAAGGCACAAAAAGATACGATATCTTCAATAATTTTTTGGGAATAGTATGTGCAGGCTACACCTGCGTCCATGCGATCATATCGATCTTATACACATGTCCCCATCATATTTGGGCCATACGTCATGTTGGAGTGCATATATTGGCCATCTCTAATGCTTATTAACAACCGTACACCTTTTTAGCCGATATTTTAGCCGGAATGGGATAATCGGTGCAAACATGACCCATTATCCACGATGCCCGCTAGAGTGCATTCACAGTGTGGTAGGAGCGTATGGTGCTTAAACTTTTGAAGTATATCCATAAAATGATTTTTTGAAAGCTTAACATAAGCCATATGGGCAAGTATGTGAGCGATGTGCACTCGTTAGCTTGACGCGAAGTGAAAATTAGAAGTGCAGAAATCACTAAGGGGCGTAACCGGTTGACCTGAGGTCCAACTGGTTGGAAGTGATTAGTGCAAATTGATTAACTGGTTGGGGTTAGCTAGTAAGTAAATAAGAAATTGATTAACTAGCTACAAAGGGTTAATTGCTTTTTTTGCACTAGTTAACTGGTGGTTTAACCGGTTACTGTATTGCCAAAATTGAGTATGTGGATAATGCGGCATTAAATGTTGCACATTCGAGGTCCAAATCGACCCATTCGGGTATACGTATTAGTTGTGCCAGATGGCATAATTACTGGTAACGCGAGTTACTTATTATTCCTATTATTAATGAAAACCTATTACATCTCAGTAATAGGCGAGCTCTTGCACAATGAGCGAAGTACATCTTTCGGGTAAGCTTAATCGAAACATTTCCACCCTCACCTCGAGGACCGCTTTTTGAAGCTGTCGATGCCGACAGTTTCTCCTTTGTACGCCCCATAGTATCTAAAGCCTTTTTTTAGCGCGATATACCTATATCGAACGGATAGTTCTGCAAAATTTACGAACTCTACAAGTGCTTACTGTATATATAGATAAAGGCTTATGTTTCCAAGAGATACCAGATAGAGAAGACAACAACTGGCTTCGTGAAAACGCTCGACACTCGACTACGTGCTCATGACACTCATCTCGGCTCACGCGATCAGGTTGATGTCACGCGACTGTGACGAAAATAAAAAAATCTCGATTTTCCGATTTTCCGACCGATCGCAATGGGCAACATGGGTGATTAACTGGTAATTAATAAATTGTGAGGGGGGTCAGCTCGTTACTGCCACTAAGTAGTTGATTCGATTAATAGAATTGATTAACTAGCTACAAACGGTTAGTTCGAATTGATTAACTAGCTAGGGCCAGTTAGTTAATAAAAATGAAATTGATTAACTAGCTAGTAACAATAACTGGTAGTAACTGGGTCTAACTAGTTAACTGGCCTAACTAGTTACGCCCCTTAGAAATCACAAAATTCTTATTTCACTCGGGAGTGATCACCCGCCACGGTAAACGAGAGCTCAGATGGCGACTAGAGTGTAGACTATCCAACTAAGTTTTCATATTTGGTCATAAACTCAAGGTGTGCGACCATGAGCGGCCAACACCGCGCACCATGCAACCGCTAGGACGCTTAAAGACTATGGTCCTTGTGGGAGGACCATCTTTTTTTCGACGATTTCGATAAAAAAAACATATCAAAAGCGCACCCTTTAAGCACGCCCCTCTAGCACACGCGTGGACGATCCTGTAGGGGAAATGATTCAATTGACTCATAAATATGATGCCAAAAGCACGTATACGCCTCAAAGGTCCATGTGGCACTCATAAAGGTCATCGCGCGTTGGTCCTTGTGGGAGGACCATGAATTTGGATGGTAGCCATCAAGAGATACATCAAGCCATTTTGTCTTAGGCACACAATATCGTATATGTGACTGACCATAAGGTTTGTGTCTCCTCGTTTTCTGGCGTTGACACACGGGGCACTCCCGAATGTACTGAATGGCTGCCGTCGTCATTTCTGGCCAATAATATCGGCTACGCAATAGATGAAGCATGCGATTTTTGCCTACATGACCAGAAATAGTGGCTGAGTGGCACTCATGAAGTAGAATGTGGCGAAGCTGTGTGATCTCACCGTCATCTGTAGGAACTTTGGCAGTAGGTGGAATGTAAAGTTGTCTGCCAAAAATGGTCTTGCGATAGATCAATCCCTGAATGAGCTCGAAATTGCTGACTGACTGTGATGATGTCGATGATGCCGGCTTAGATAATATAGTCTGTGCAAATGTGTCACGATCATACTGAGATATAATAATGTCGTGAAGCTGATGAGCTGATGATGCAGATATAAGAGCAATGAATGTAGAATCTGTAGACGCTATGTCAATGACTGGAACCTCGCTGCCGTCTATATGTTGCAGACAATCAGTGAGTTCAAAGAGTGTAGAAGTACAGGTGAGTGCATCTGCAACCTTATTCTTCTCGCCAGAAATGTGCTCTATTCGGAAGTTGTACTCGGAGAGCTCATCCAACCACCTCGCCTGTTTGGGGCTTAGTGTGGATTTGGACTGGAAATAAACCAGTGGCTGATGATCTGAGCGAAACATGGTCTCAGGAGCTCCCAGCAAGATGTGGCGAAAGAATCGGAAGCCCTCCACAATGGCAAATAGCTCGATTTCAGGAATAGGCCAGCGTCTCTGTGTATCAGAAAGAGTGACGCTGTGATAGCCACATGGCTTCATACCTTTTCCTTGATCCTGCAATACTACTTGACCAACGTGTGTGCCCGATCCATCGACCTCCATAATAGATGGCAGTTTCTGATCTGGGAGCTGTAGTACTGGAGCATGGCAGATGGCACTTTTGAGATTATCAAATGCCTGCTGAGCTCGGATTCCCAGACAAACTCTGCATTATCCTTAAGGAGACGATTGAGCGGCTCGGCAATCTTGGAGAACTTTGGTATAAATCTCCTAAACTGGCCGACCATGCCCAAGAATGACCGAAGAGATGACTTGCCATCTTTAGCCATTCGGCGTAGAGGCTGTTTACCAACGGTTGGACCATACGACACTGGAGGCTGGATAGCCATGACTGCACGGATTCTGTCTTCGATGATGGATAGGCCTGCCTAAGAGATATGGTGTCCGATAAAATCGATGGATCTGACGAACAACTCAACCTTAGAAGGCCTGATGTAGAACTGATGATCTCTGCAGCGTTGTAAGAACTGTCGAACATGCTTCACGTGGCTGTCAAAATCTGGACTGTACACTATGGTGTCATCCATGAAAATGACCAAGAACTGATCGATGAAGTCAAAGAATGCTCGATTTCCAACACGTAGAGCGGTTGCAGGAGCGTTAGTTAACCCGAAAGGCATCACTGTCCACTCATATGAACCGTATCTGGTACGTATTGCTATTTTGTGAATGTCATCTGGATGTATAGGAATCTGATGGAAGAACTGATTGAAGTCAAATCTGCTAAACCATCGTGCACCTTTAAGCTGTTCAAGAAGGGTATCGTGAGGTGGCAATGGATACGTGTCCTTTATAGTGATGTTATTAAGGGCTCGATAATCACAGCACATCCTCCACTTCCCCCCTGGCTTAGGAGCGAAAATGATTGGACATCCATATGGTGATGATGACGGACGAAGGATACCCAGCTCGACATATTTGATGATCTGTCGTTTGAGCTCCTCCATCATAGGCACTGGAATAGTACGAACTGGCTGTGATGGTGGCTTATGCCCAGGTTCAATGTTGATGCGATGATATCCACCTTCAAACCGTTCTGGCCTATGGCCAGCTGGAAGATCCTCCTGGAAAATATCTGAAAAGTCTTCTCTGATTAGATCACGTGCTGCTGTGACCTTTGGGTCTTCCATAGTGGTGTCTGAGTCTGCTGCTGCCATGACCAGTTCACCATCGACCTCTGAGAGAAAAAAGAGATAAGCTACGGTTTCTTCAGCCGACCCACTGGATCGTATACGTCGTAGGTGCTTTCTCATAGTGGTGGCACTGACCAATTCCATTTCAGGAAGGTCATCTGAACCTGGAGTCTGTTCAACTCTGGATAGAACTGTACGAACACTGGAACCTGATGAGTGTTTTCTGGTGATCGTCATATTCTTGGACTGGAAGTCAATGTGTGGATTTCTTCTTTCCAACCATTCCTGTCCCAGGATGACTGTGAAGGGTTTCATGTCAATGGTGTAGAAATCTTCTGTATCCTTATACTTACCCAGCGTGAATGTAGCATTGGGAAGATAGGATGTACAGGGTAATCGGCTTCCTCCAGCCAATCCCACTGAGAATGATGATGAGTCTGTTGGTGAAATACCAAGCTGAGAAGCGAACTGTCTGTCGATAAATGACGATGTAGCTCCTGGATCTACCAAAATGTGAGTACTCTGTCCATATACTTTCCCTTTGTACAACAACAGCTTCTTCTGTGATTTCAGCTGTGCTGTCTGTGACCGCATTTGTGCGATGTGTTCTGAGGGAGTATCCATCTGCTGGAACTGTAGTGTCAGTCTGGAAAGGACTTCTTCTGAGATACTCTCAACCCGGCCACTTGCTTCAGTGGCATTTTCAGGCTGATTTATCCTCGGGGTGCCCTCATCACTGGTACCTGTGCAGTACCCGGAGAGTTTCCCTGAGGAACTGGAGCTGATGCTGGAGCTGGAACTGGAGCTGCAACTGCTGCATTGATGCTCTGCTGATTCTGTTTTCTGTAGCTCCTTAACCGGGGTGTTGACTGTTTTTACAAGTTTATTAGACTCGTTTTTAGCACCCTGATCATTCTGCTGCTGTTGTCCTCTGTATGGATTCTGAGCTGGAGGAGTGCCTTTTATGGATTTCCCTTCTGGTGTCTTGGTGGAAAAACAATCCTTTGTGACGTGATTGGTACGACCACAACGTTGACAAGGCTGAGGAGGATTTGTTGCTGCTCCTTTTCCTTTTCCTTTTCCCTTGCCTTTTCCTCCTTTTCCTTTATTCCTCTGGGAATTCTGGTTGGCATTCTGATTCTGGTTGCCATTGTGATTCCGATTGGATCTGTCATATGGCTTTTTGCCACGGCCTTTGTCCTTGTCTTTTCTGACTGGGCCTCCTGACTGTTCCTTCTGTCCCCTATAGTGAAGGGTTTCTGACTGCTTCGAATGAACTACAAAATTCAAATCGAGCAGAACCTGTGTGGTCTGTGCCCACGACAGGTTATTCATTTCATCTTCCGTAAGGAATCTAAGATGGAACTGTTTGCGAAGGTCTGATTCCATATTGCTGATGAATCTGTCCTTTATTAAAGCATCATCCAGATCAACTGATGCTAAAGCAGCCAGTGATGTGAACGTGCGGAGATAATCTGCAAAGGTCTGGTTTCCCTGATTCAGTGACATAAGATGCTTTTTGGCAACTGATCTTTTGTGTGGATTACCAAACTGACTGAGGAATGTATTTCTGATATTTTCATACGTGGCATCTGGCTTTTTGGCCACGACCTGAAAATAATGTCTGTCATTGTTCTGAATGAGTGTGAGGAAGACTGTAATAAGATCCTTATCTGGCACACCTGGATAGGTAAACTGAAAGTATCTGTCTACTGTTTCCAACCAAATCTCAGCATCCTGTCCGACCTTGTATTCCTTAGGTGGAGTCATTTTCACCTTTGGAACAAGTGCGGATGGAGCTGGTGCTGAGGGCAAATGACCATCATCAGGGTCTGTGAATACCGGTGGAGCACGATCCTCTGTATGATCTTCGTCTGGCTCCTGCGGTTCTGTCTCTGGGTCTCTGTATCTACTCATGTCGGGTTTCATACGACTGATGTTGTCGAAATACCCTATCTCATCAAATCTGGTCTTGGTATCAGCGTAACCAGTAAGCCATTTAGGTATCTTAAACCGACTGAAGGCATCATATGAGCCTAAGATATCAAAGAACCAGGTGGATGGATATGGATTAATAGCTGGTACTTCTGCTACTTCTGCCATCTATAAGACAAAACACAACACCAACAAAAACCTTCAACTGGCCGGTGTGTGTGTGTGTGTGTGATATATATATATATATATCTATATATCTATATATTGTACATGTATTATTTTTGTACATCGTTATAATGAGGTGATGTATATATATGGTTCCACCTTCTTCCCCCCTCAAGGAAGTGTGAACTCCACAGGCAGTTGTCAAGTGCCTTGATACCTCATATATGTAGCATGCTGTCCTTAAAGGAACTTACACAGCTTATACAGTTCTAGGGTTGCTGCCCAACAGTTCTTGGGTTGTTGCCCTACAGTTCTTGGGTGGTTGCCCGATATATTGTCATAATTGTGCTGATTTCAGCATGACATAAATGCCAAACACAGAGTGTGTTGTTATTATATAACGGCATTTTAGGGTGTATAGGGTTACAGTGACCCTTATCACCTACAGCGACATTAGGGTGTTACATGGTATTAGTAACACTAAATTATGTCAAATTAAAGCAGTATGAACATTTTTTGAAGGAATTGAAGTAAAACTGCATTTAACATGTCACTGTATATCACGTGGTGTTTAGGAGGTATGTTACACCCCTAACACACACACGTGATTTTCAGGGTGTTACAGGGTGTTACAAGTGCTGTAATATTTTGGGCATATTTATCAATAGCTGAATAATTAGATCAGCGAAAAAAATGGAACCCAAATTTTCATTTTGAAATCATGCGTGTGAGTTTTTCACGCATTTAGTTACAGCCACTATGTACACCCCTAGGTGTTACACACAAGATTTTTAGGGTGTTACATGAGATATGAATGTGCACATAATGTTTTTCAGGTACCTTAATAGGTATAAAATGATATTCCGTGAAAAAATGGAGTCCAAATTTCAATTTTGAAATCTCCCGCAATGGGATTTTACCCATTTTCACCTTTTCTGGCCATATATATATACTACAGTACATATATATAGCA
>LGRX02014844.1:0-13510 GCA_001247695.2 Cymbomonas tetramitiformis
CGGTGAGCACGGGGGCGCGCGTCAGCAGGTGCAGTGAGCACGGGGGCGTCCGTCAGCAGGTGCAGTGAGCACGGGGGCGCGCGTCAGCAGGTGCAGTGAGCACGGGGGCGCGCGTCAGCAGGTGCAGTGAGCACGGGGGCGCGCGTCAGCAGGGTGGAGTGCTGCGCCAAGTCATGGCTTCAGCCGCAACCTGGTTTGCCGCTAGGCACTGGAGATGGCGAGCCCTCGCACAAGGTTGCCGTGCATTGCCCGGGAGTGGAGCACCCACAGGGGGGGGTGGGAGTGGGGGATGGCTGAGACGGGAGGGGCGTTGACGTCGGAGGAGTGCCGCAGGCAGTATGCGTCGGGTGGAGCAGCGGGTCCCGATGCTGACACCGCGATGCCTGGCGCTGCTGCTAGAGGCGGTGGTCGGGGAGGGCGTGCGCCCCTCGCGCACTGCCGCGCGCGCCACGGCCCCCGCGGCGTTGCAAGCGCTCGCGCCGCTGACACGCGAGCCTCCGTTCCAAGCCTTCGTGCTCCAAGCCGCCTGGCAGCTGCTGCGTGCCGGCACCGGCAGCACAGGTGCGCGGCCGCAAGGCTCCCAGTGGCGAGCGGGCGGCGCTCCCCCTGTGCTCTCGTTTGCGGCGGCCGGTGATGCCCCGGAGCCGCCGACCCTCATTGCCAAACAACTCCCAAGCGCTTCAAACATCTCCTCAGCCCGCAGCGCTCTGTGCCGCTATGGCTGAAGCACGCTGAGAGAGAGAAGCGTCTGCGCAGGAGCCCGCGTCTATAGGCTGAAGCACGCTGAGAGAGAGAAGCGTCTGCGCAGGAGCCCGCGTCTATAGGCTGAAGCATGCTGAGAGAGAGAAGCGTCTGCGCAGGAGCCCGCGTCTATAGGCTGAAGCACGCTGAGAGAGAGAAGCGTCTGCGCAGGAGCCCGCGTCTTTCGGGGTTTTTTTGTTTCTGAGGGCGGCATAACGGATGGCAGGCGCGCCGCGCACCGCATGGGGCCTCCTGGGGAACGGTGGCCAAGCGAGCAGCGAGGGGGGCAGCAACATTGGGGACGCCCAGGGCAACATTGCGGAGGCGGCGCTGGTGGAGGAGTCGCGGCAGTGGCTGCACCTTGGGCTGCCGCTGCTCCGGGCTTGCGAGGCCCTCATACTCAGTGCCACGGGCGCCGGGCAGGCCGGCGGAGTGGCCGGTGGGAAGGTGGTGCGTAAAGATGGCGGGGATGGGCTGGCGCTGGTGGCTGTGCGGTGCCTGGACCTTCTTACCCAAGCAGCGTCGCAGGAGCAGCTCGCAGGGATGCTCCAGGAGGTCCTGCCGCGAGCCACTCCGCCGGGGAGGCAGGCAGGTAGGGCTTGCCTTGTGCCTCTGACGCCTCTCAGCCTCTCAGCCTCTCAGCCTCGGGCGCGGCGCGCAGCGGACCTGTGTCTTGTGACTGCGAACCTCGAGACTCGAACCTAGCGAGCGCGTGATTCTGAACTATTGTGACGGGAATGCGGCCCTCAGTGGCGAGGTGCGGCGGTGATCGGAGAATGCCGCAGTGGCTGAGCGGTGGCTGAGCCAGTGGCTGAGCCGGTGGCTGAGCGGTGGCTGAGCGGTGGCTGAGCGGTGGCTGAGCCGGTGGCTGAGCCGGTGGCTGAGGCGGCCTTCGGGAACTCTTCAGCAGGGTGCCAGGCCGGGAGGGACTTGGGTAAGGGCGAGGCCGGGGAGGGCGAGGAGAAGTGTAATGAAGAGGAGGACGAGCAAGACGAGGAGGCGGAGGACCCAATGTTAACGATGCAGGTGCGAGTCGACGGCCGCAATGCCGCGCTTGTTCCAAAACATGCAAAAGGTGGGCTGTTTGCCGTGGTAAGTGCAAAAGGTGGACACGTAGGGGGCTATACCTATGCCAATATGCACCACAATACGGGTAAAAAACAGTTGTGACTTGACCTCAGCCACAAGCCAGCCAACCTCCCGCACATCCTGCATATTCCGGCTCAGTACAGCCAGAGCTGTGGGGTCGGTGAGGGTAGGAGTGTAGGAATTCGAGAGTTTCGTTTACACAAAAGCGATCATAAACTTTCATTATCAAAAGATATACCAGTTCGCTGCTCGAAACGCCACGAACATTTGCGCGCCATCATTACTGATTGGGCGATCTTATGTGAAAGTTCACAAAACAGAGTCCTACGTGTCACTGTCGTGTTCATACCGACCGCAGTGACACTCTTGAGTACAGATGAACTCATTACGCACTTCCCGATGGTCATCAGTGATCTGACGGCCACGATTAGTTCAGCAGATCTACAGATCTAGATCTAAGGGTTCCATAGGGTTTCTTTAGGGTTTCTTCAGGGTTTGATCATCCTGACTACTGTACAAGGTCTAGATAGTCATTCTTTACACCAAACTGATCAGCAGGCACTTGCAGATTCCAATACCCCTTCTAAAGGGTGACTGTCTAGTTGTCCTACTGCCAGTTCTTGGGAATGGTGCCCCTTCAGTCAGCAATATCCAGTTTTTGGGATGGTGCCCCTCCAGCTCCAGTTTATGGGGATGGTGCCCCCTTCAGTCTTCAGTCTTCAGGGTCGGAGTCCTTCAAGTTCATGATACCAAGCCTCTCTCTGTGTGTAAGGAAGGCTGGTAGAGGAAGGGGCTTGGTGAATATGTCCGCTGTGTTGTCCGCTGAGGAGACATACGAGGCTTCCCCTGTCTTGGACTTCACCAGTTCCCGGATGTACATGTTCCTCACCTCTATGTGCTTGGACCTGTTGTTGTTCACATAGTCAGAGGCCAAATGAATGGCCCCTTGGTTATCACAGTACATAGGCACTGGGTTGCAGATGTCCACCAAGTCATTCAGCACATTGATGATGTACTTGATCTCGCGAGCCCCTTCAGACATAGCTATGATCTCAGCCTCGGTAGTCGAGAGTGATACACACCTCTGCATGATCGAGGAGAAGATGAGCAAGCTCCCACACAGGTAGAGTGCAATGCCAGATGTAGACCTCCTCGTTGTCTTGCAGCCAGCATAGTCAGCATCAGTGTATATGCTCATTGGTAGTGCTCCACAAGCCAGACCCAGCCCCCTTGGCACAGAAGAGGTTGTCCGTCAGCACCAGCTCGTAGCTCACAGTGCCCTTGAGGTATCTGACAACCTGTTTCAGTGCCACAAAGTGCTCTGGGCCATAGGACGCACAGAACCGAGAGAGAGCAGATACAGCAGCCATGATGTCAGGGCGTGTGCACCTTGCAATCCACTGCAGCCGCCCAAGCAGCCCCCTGAATGGAATGGTGGTATCCTTGCCATCAGATGGAGCAAGAGAGCACCCTGGAGACATGGGCAGGCTAGCTGGCTTGGCATCCTTAAGCCCATAGGTGTCAACCATCTGGGAGATGTACCCAGATTGAGAGAGATATGCCACTCCAGGGCCCCAGCGCACACCAATGCCCATCACAAGATCCAGAACACCCAAGTCCTTGCAGGCATACTTGGAGTTGAAGGCTGTCACGAAGCTGTCATACCATGAGCGACTGTCAGTGGCCACAATGTAGTCATCAACATACGCCAGAATGACGACCGTGATGCCAAAGTCCCTGATGAAGTATAGACAGGGTTCAACATCACTGCGCCTCATCCTCACATCATAGGCCATGATGAAGGCATCGCTGGTCTCAAACCACTCTTTGCCCGCTTGCTTCAAGCCATATACCGCCTTGAGGAGCTTGGCACATGTCCTCCCCTGATACTCCAGCCCCCTAGGGAGCCTGACATACAGGTCCTCCTCGAGGGTCGAGTTCAGGAAAGCTGTCTCCACATCCATGTGATACACCTTCAGGGCAAGGTTCAGCGCCAGAATGATAACCAGTCTTACTGAAGACAACTGCGTACACGGGGCAAAGGTGTCGAAATAGTCAACACCATACTCCTGTTTGTTGCCCCTCACACACACCCTCGCCTTGCGCTTCTGCAACTGCCGATGCTTGTCCAGCTTGACCTTCAAGACCAATGCCATGTCCAACAGGCGAACACCAGGAGGCACATCCTCCATGTCCATCATCATGAGAGCCTGCTTGACTGTAATCAGGGCCTCAAGCTCGGTCTGAATAGCCTCCATCCACTCATCAGCATCTGGCGCCCCCATAGCTTGTTTGACCCCCTTGGGCTCAGTCACCCCAGGTGGCAGCACATCCACTGAGTCCCCAGCACACGACTTCGCCACTGCTGCTAAGCATGTGTGCTCCGGAGGGAAGTGCACCTTTCCCACTGGCAGGTCAATGTGCGTGAAGTTCGTGAGTAACATAATACAGTATGGAACTGAGCTGGCTCCCACAGCTCGTGCGCATATAATCCCAGCCTCCAGCTTCTCACGTCCAGCATCTGCCATGACCTCAGTAAACAATGGGTAGTTGACATTGAGGTCACCAGTGTGCACAGCTGAGCGTACAGCAGCAATATGCTTGGGCTGGCCATCCAGATAGTCCCGGAGGCTCACCCAGCACGTCACATTCACCGCCTTCACCTTCAGCACTGCCAGGATCTCGTCACTGTCATCAGGCAAATAGACCCCGACACCAAGAATACCATCCTCCAGTCCATTCGGAAGGGTGTCATGATATGCTGCATCCAACGTTGTCACCATGAAGTTAGTACTCAGTGGGGCCAGTGCAGAGGGATCCCATGTGGTGACCACCTTGCCCAGCTTGTCCACAGCCTCATGGAACCTGACCATACCAGACTTGACGATCTTGCCGGACTCAGGATCATACAGCAAGTAGGCGGATGAAACCTCAGAGTGACCAACATACCTCAGTTGCTTTGCCCGATCACTGAGCTTGTGTTCCCTGCTGTCCGGGTCCACAAAGGCATATGCCAGACAGCCAAATACCCGAAGAAGCGAGAGGTCATGATGCTGCCCATATAACTTGTAGTAGGTGGACTGCTTGTGTAGAGGCTTCTGGAATGTTCTGTTCAAGATATACACAGAGTGTCGAACAGCAAGTGGCCATACATCCACACCAAAACCAGATGTCACAAGTAGTGCTCGAGCCATTGCTTGCACTGTCCTGTGGGATCTCTCAACACGAGCTTGGTTCTCGTGAAGGTATGGCGACCCATGGCGTTGCTCAATACCTCGCTCCTTACAGTACTGCTGTGTCTGCCCAGCAATCATGGTGGAGTCTCCATCAGTATGTAGCACCATATGGTACTTCTCCTCAAGCCTCATGCGGCTCCTGTGCCTTCTCACCTCAATCAGGAACTCCTCCAGTGCTCCCAGGTAGTCTGACTTCTTCTTCAGAAAGTACACGCATACCCAGGATGTGCAATCATCCACAAAGAGTACGAACCACCGGTATCCACCAGCACTGTGCCTGAATGGTCCACAGGTATCAGACCACACCAATAATCCAATCTCCTGAGCGCGCTCCCTACCCGTGGGCTTCCTAGAAGGCCTGATAGCTTTGGTGAGCCTGCAGGAAACACACCTCTCTGGACAGCGCAATACCAGACTCTTGGTATACTGCGCAGTTGTGATACCCATAGGAACCTCCTCGTCCAGCATCTCCTGCATGGTCACGTCACCAATATGTCCAAGGCGAATGTGTGCAAGCATCTTGGCATCAAGCTTCATCACTGTATGCCCATCCTTGTACACCACAACCACTGGCCACTTGGTCTCCCGGACCCACACTCTGTGTTCCCCACACATCTCCAGGTTCTCCACATTGTAGCATGAATCCAACGGAGCTGAAAATATCTTTTCTCCAGCAGGATATTCATGGATAACGGTGAACTGGGATGTAAACTGCCACCAGCTGGCTGTCTCCCATCTGGGTAATACCAAGAGGAACTTGGTGGAGTGAGGCGCCCTACCAAAGTCACTGAGAGCCTTCTGCAGGCATCTCAGGATGGTATCATGCTCATAAGGCGGGTTGCCATAGCATGCCTCACCTGCCCAGTCCCTGCAGAAGCAAGGGCTGTCAGTGGTGCAATAGTTGTCCAGGATGTGGTTGTCACTGGAGGCAAACAGTTCCAGGGTGAAGGGTCCATGCTCCTCGATGTGCTTCCCAGCCTTCTCAAATTTCCAGTCCGTCTTGTCACGGCCAGAGTCATCATGATATGCTGCACAGGCCATGTAGGTATCCAAAGTGCCAGATATCTGATCCTCATATATGATGTACTGGTTGCCAACCCTGGAGAATGAGAATGTCACCCCCCCACTGGATATCTGCCTGGCTCCAAAATCAACACTGAACCCAGCATCCTCAAGTGCTACCACGGACACCAAGTTGAATGGCTGCCCAGGGATACAGTGAGCACCAGTGAACTGTAGTCCAACAGCGCGCCCAGTGGACACATCCAGCTTGGCAAATGTGACCGTGCCGCTGCCCTCTGACGAGACAGTACCAGCCTGCACCACACTGAAAGTGGAACGAGAAGTGGCATCAAAGTCATCGCCAAAGTCAGCCATTGAATTGAATATGTGCTTGGAGGCGCCACTGTCTAGCATAGCCACCTGACCACCGCCCGCAGCCAATGGCAGGGCGCTGGTGAACACGTCAGCCTTGCTGTCCGCAAATGCAACACATAGGACAAGCGAGCTGCACATAGGATGCCCCCCTCGCAGGTCACATGTCTCCTCATCATCAGAGCCACTCCCATCTGCTAGATCAGGTGCATCATAATACCAATCAGAAGAGCAGTAACCCTCAATCCCAGGCTCAGCGCCCTCGGGACAGAGGCGGTTCTTGCGAGGCGGACAGAACAGTCCAGATGCCCAATCATCAGAGGGGATGCCACCCACTCCTTCAAGGGGCTGCCACAAGTGCGCATCATCCTCCTCGTCCGAGTCAGAGGCATCCACCAGATCAGGCATAGCATCCGAAGCATAGCCATCATCACCCGAGTCAACGTTAGAAGCTGCATCCAGAGCAGGGATGGAGTAACCAGAGTCATCGCCACAACGATGACAAAACAGCCCAGATGCCCAATCATCAGAGGGGATACCACCCACTCCTTCAAAGGGCTGCCATGAGTGCTCACCATCCTCCTCGTCCGAGTCAGAGGCATCCACTAGACTTGGCATAGTATCTGAAGCATAATCACCATCATCCGAGCCAGAGGAATCGCTGAGACCAGGCACATAGCTGAGTCCAGATAATGTGTGACAGGCCCAGGCATGATGGTCAGCAGCAACCCGTGCAGGCGTTGTGAAACTGATACCAGAGTCACCCAGTGCATGCACATGCTCAGGCAACGGGTGAGAAGAGAAGGCATGTTGAAAAGCAACCTGCTCAATACCATATACCACACAGGCATCCGGTGTGGTCCCAGAGGTAGAATCTCCTGGATCCGAAGAGTCATCACCATGATGAGAAGAGCCCTCAGAGTCATAGCCACTGTGATCTGAATCATCACTGCCATCAGACGAGGAGTCAAAGTCCCACTCATCCTCATAGCCATATCCCAGCAAGGCCCAGAAGTCCTCAATCGCCTTCACCGTGTCCCGAGTAACCATACTGAGTAAAGTCACCCATGACTGCATCCTCTCAAAGGACCCCCGTACCATGACCGGCTCCTTCTCAAGCAGACGCTGCAGTAGACCGAGCTGCTCTGCCACAAGGTACTTCGCACACACCATCTTCTCTTGGCGCACCACTCTGCCATCAGCAGGAAAGTGAGGACCTTCCAGCACCGTCAATGCCCTGTCCGACACTTCCACAGAGCCACTCATGAACATGCTATGCACATACTGGACGTCCGAAGTGTACCATGGCTGCCTGGGGGATATCTGATACCCAGGCCCAAGATGTTGCTCCCTTCCTGCCTCCCATAGGGCTTCGGTAGGATCAAGCTTCCTCCCAGGCAGATCTGTGCACAGAGTATCAATGTAGACAAACGAGTCGTACACCGGAGCCACAGGGAAATACCTGTGCTTGTTCAATAAGAACCGATGCTTATTGGGCTGATAGGGGTGTGACTTCTTACCAGGTCTCCTCAACGTAGAGTGCCCGCTCATAGGAGCATCAGACCTCCACCGACAGACCCCACTCACAGTCTGGTCCCCACCTCCAACAGGGAAGGGACCCTCAGAAGATGTAAGTCCATCCAGAACTGCATAGTAGTTGTGCAGGGAGACACCAGATTGAGACCCAATATAGTCTTCCGCAGTGTAACCAGAGATAAATTGAGGCATGTCGTCAGAGAAGCAGGTAACCACGCTGTCCAGCTCACAGATTGCATACAGAGCCTCCCCAGAAGCATCCACACCAGGGTCCTGCTGAGCTTCAGTAACAGCAGCCGCACGATTGGGTAGCTTCCCATGCTTCTGGTAGTCCTGGACCCTCTTCATTATCGCGTCCCTCCTCTTGGGATTCCTCTTGAGGTACTCCTCCCGCTTATCCTTGTGAGTCACAAAGCATTCCCTGGACGAGTGCCCAGTCATATGACATACCGGACACGGAACCTTCTTGAGCATCGCAGTACGCTTCTGCTCTTCCTGCTTACGCCGGTCCTCCACAATTCCAGCACCCGTCTCTGTCGCTGCTGCCGAAGTAGCTATAACGTTGTCGTAGTGGTCACACACCGCATCATTTAGCTCCTGGAACGACGGCAGCTGGTCCTTAGAGTACATAGTGCGTACAAAGACATACGCCGGGTTCAAAGAATTCAGCACCATAGCCACAAAGACCGCCTCCAGGCTGGCAACATGAAATTTCTCACCGTTCGGCAGGAATTTGCTCGTGCACGCGTATTCCTTCACTCTGTCGAGAACCTGCCTCGCATTTAGAAAGCCCGGCAGTGGGGGAGCGAGCGACGCAAACCTCTTCGTGTCATCAAGCAGAGCCTTGACCTGCCTCACAAAGTACGCAGAGCCCGTGCTCCGACGCATCTTAATTAGCTGTCGCCAGGCTAAGACACCGTCCGCCTCCTCGCTGTACGTTTGTACAACCGCATTCGCCGTCTTGGAAGTCACTGCCGATAGAAAGTCGTGAAACAACTGATTCGCTGCCACCGAGAACTGCTCGTCCTTCTTGATGTCCTCCAAGTCGCGCGCGTCCGATAAGAGTAACGCCAGTGCCCGATGACGCAAACACGGCACAATTTTACCCCGGAACTCCAGCCACTTGCTGTCATTTTCCGCGTCCTGACCAGAATAAAGTTGGTCAGACTTGAACCCCTTCAACATATCCGTCAGAAGAGGTAAAGGTACGCCCGCAGTACCTCCCGCAACGTGAGATTGAACACTGGAACTAGACATACCAGATTCCGCGGCCTCAGGAGACGCAATAGCATTTCCTGTCCCCGCATTCTGATTCGCAGCCAACTGGGGCACTGTCTGTGCCAGGACCTGAACCATTTTCATAAGCTCATTTAAACGCGCGTCTTGCTGCGAAAATAGCTGTTGCTGCCTCTCATCGATAAGAGCTGTCAGCGCTGCAGAGTCCTCCCCAACTGAAATTCCATCTTCCGACAGTCCCTCCGAAAGGTCGCCATAAGTAGATTCCACACCCAGACCTGGTGGGGTCCGCTCCGCAAGCTTGGCCTTGTCTTGTCTCTTACTCATTTCCGAAAACGCGCAGCAAAAATTTTGCGTGATACAACCGTAGGTTAACACTTACTGTGTAGTAAGTGGGCCCAAAACCTGTAGGAATTCGAGAGTTTCGTTTACACAAAAGCGATCATAAACTTTCATTATCAAAAGATATACCAGTTCGCTGCTCGAAACGCCACGAACATTTGCGCGCCATCATTACTGATTGGGCGATCTTATGTGAAAGTTCACAAAACAGAGTCCTACGTGTCACTGTCGTGTTCATACCGACCGCAGTGACACTCTTGAGTACAGATGAACTCATTACGCACTTCCCGATGGTCATCAGTGATCTGACGGCCACGATTAGTTCAGCAGATCTACAGATCTAGATCTAAGGGTTCCATAGGGTTTCTTTAGGGTTTCTTCAGGGTTTGATCATCCTGACTACTGTACAAAGTCTAGATAGTCATTCTTTACACCAAATTGATCAGCAGGCACTTGCAGATTCCAATAAGGAGCCCGAACAGCAAAAGCAAAAACATCAACATACGGGTCAACACTGAAGCTAAGGGCCCGCCACTTACCTACAAGCTCCTTGTTGATCTTAGTGAAGACCCAGCAAGCCGGAGCAAGCCCGAACGGCAACACGCACAACTCATAAAACTTGCCATTCCACTCAACCGCAACATATGTGCGTGACATCCGCGTGCAAGTCTACGTGATTGTAGCCCGACTTATAATCGAAATAGAAGAGCCCATCTCCCCGCCGCAGCAAGTCTATGAACGGTTGAAGTTGCTCATACTTAAACTTAGGAAAGAGTAGAAAGGCATTAAGCCACTTACCGTTGAATGGCATACACTTAATGTTGAATGTTCAATCTTCAACGGTAAGTGGCTTAATGCCTTTCTACTCTTTCCTAAGTTTAAGTATGAGCAACTTCAACCGTTCATAGACTTGCTGCGGCGGGGAGATGGGCTCTTCTATTTCGATTATAAGTCGGGCTACAATCACGTAAACTTGCACGCGGATGTCACGCACATATGTTGTGGTTGAGTGGAATGGCAAGTTTTATGAGTTGTGCGTGTTGCCGTTCGGGCTTGCTCCGGCTTGCTGGGTCTTCACTAAGATCAACAAGGAGCTTGTAGGTAAGTGGCGGGCCCTTAGCTTCAGTGTTGACCCGTATGTTGATGTTTTTGCTTTTGCTGTTCGGGCTCCTACCCTCACCGACCCCACAACTCTGGCTGTACTGAGCCGGAATATGCAGGATGTGCGGGAGGTTGGTTGGCTTGTGGCTGTGGGCAAGTCACAACTGTTTTTTACCCGTATTGTGGTGCATATTGGCATAGGTATAGCCCCCTACGTGTCCACCTTTTGCACTTACCACGGCAAACAAGCCCCCTACGTGGTAAGGCGCGGCGGCCAGATGGGGAGCACGCAGGCGCCAGCTGGGGCAACGGTGTGTTTCTGAAGGGGCGCGAGGCTCGGGGCATGGGATACCCATGTGTGCCTCCCGCTGCTCGGCGTGGTCGGCTCGTACGGTGCAACAGGCCGTACAGCATGCACTCTGATGACGGTGCTCTGGATCTCGGTGGGTGATTGCTGCTGGAGTTTGAGCGAGTATTTTAAATAGAGCACCGTCGGCAAGCTGTGCAGCCACGCACCAGCAAGGAGAACGTGAGACGTACACCCAGATCAAATAAGTCGAGCCCTTTCGGGTTCGGTGCACATGGTGGCATATGAAGGGAGAGTCTGACCGGGCGCCCGCAAAGGGGGGCGCTTGACTTCGCTCTGCAAGCGCTGCCACATTTGCACAGTGTTCAGTCGGTGCTCAGTGCGCGCGGTGGGAGCCCCGCGTCCAGGCAATGCTTTCGAGGGTTCTCGCACCGCCCTCGAAGGCGACGATGCATCTATTATATGATGTGATCTGCATTCGTGCGCGTCACTTACGTTTCCTGCCGTCGGATGAACCCGAGATCTACGTTCTCTGCGCAGCTTGCTCACTCGCGGTGCATGTGCCTGTTAAGCAGGGCGGGGCGGCGGAGGCGGCGCGAGGGCCGGCGGAGGCCGTGCACCTGCGCCTCGCGCACCTCGAGCGCCTGGTGGTGCGCCTCGCCCAAGGGGGGCTCCCGCGGGAGGCGGAGACCCTGGCAGGTGTGGTGGGGCGCCTCGCGGGCGGCTTGCCAGCGAAGCTCGCGGCTGAACACACCGGATTCGCGGAGCGGGCGTGCTGCTCAGCCCTGCCCCAGGTGAGACGAGCTCCAGGCCCATCCATCTTGTGCCGTATGTTGCGTTGTGGCAGGCGAGACGAGCTCCAGGCCAACCCGCCCTGTGCCGTATGTTGCGCTGTGGGAGGCGAGACGAGCTCCAGGCCAATCCGCCCGCCGGCAGGTGTAGATGACGTGCGGCTGCGGCTTGGTGGCTCCGACTGGCAGGGGTGTGCTGCCGCGGAGCACCCGGCGCTGGCCAGGGCTCTGGTGAGCCTGTGGCTCACTCTGCCTGAGGCGCCCCAGGCGAGCAGCCCCACCCCTCCCTCTCTTCTTTTCCACGGCCGGCGTTGACACGGAGACTGTGTCTTGCTTGATCAGGCAGTGGTCACTCGGTCTGTTCGGAGCAGCACTGCTGGGAAGCACGTTGACACGGAGCGCAATTTGCAAGGGGGGGTGCCTGGGGGATGGGAATGCACTTGGAATTCCCAAATATCCGGGAAATTGGGGGATGCCTGGGAAAGGGGGCGGTCTAAGATTGTGTCCGTGCCTGGGTGACACGAGCAGCGCCTGGGTGACACGAGCAGCGCCTAGAGTGATACGAGCAGCGCCTGGGGAGCGGGGTTGTCTGAGGAATGGGGGATGCCGGGCCGGAATGTTGGGGAGTGCATCGCAGGACTTGAAGGTGGCGCTGCAGTTGGTGGAGGAGCTGCACGAGGTGCTCGGGGATGAGGAGAGCGATGGCGCCGAGCGTTCCGAGAAGATAACGGTGGTGAATGTGCGGACAGCGCGCTCGGTGGCCGCGGCGGTGCTAGGGCATGCGGAGGCTGCGCTGGAGGACGCGGAATGGGTTCTGGGTGCAATGCGGGTCGGTGGGAGTGGTGGGGCAGGCGTGACTGCGGGTGGAGGGGATGCGCGAGGGGCCGCCCGCAGCCGGGTGGAGGCGGCCGTCTACGAGCGCCTCGACGGGGTGGTACAGGTCGCAGCACCCGCCATCCCCGTGCCCTCCGGGGCCCTCTCGCATCTGGCATCGCCCGCTGGTCCGCCGTCGTGGAGCGCGTCTGGAGGCCGGGGCCCGCAACTGGCTGAGCGGCGATGTGATTTTAGGAGCCTGGGTTTGGCCACAATATTTCACGTTAACTCGTTGGTCTCGACTGGCTCTTTCGATTCGCAAGGCGTTGACGGCGTCGGGTCACCACATTCGGGATGCCACTGACCGCCGAAGACGGAGCGCTGCCTGTTGGGATGTTGCTGCGGAAAACCCTAAACCCCTAAACCCTAAACCCCTGAAACCATTCTTAGCCTGGTCTCCTCGGAAGGAGGCCAAGAGCAATGGACGGACGTGTTTCTCATGGAGAATGATGCCGGCCATCTGACAAGCCGCGGTGCGTGCAGCGATCGACCTGGGAGATCAGGGACAGAATTGTCCTAGAAGTGGGCGTCCAATGAAGATGCGATGACTGACCTTGGGGGGAGGGACCGGCGAGGGCTGCAGATACTGGCGGGGATGTGCCGCATCACGGAGCTTCCTGGTGCGGTGGCAGAGACTGTGTTGCGGGTGTTGACGCGCGTGTACAAGGCGCTGGAGGTCGCGGCCAAGGCTTTGCTGGCACCCAAAGGGGTGAAGCAGGCGCTACCTGCTCGCCAGTTCTCCGGGCTCGTGGAGGGCTGCGCGCGCGAGCTCACCCCACAAGTATATGAGTTCATCCGCATAATGCAGCAAGCGGAATGCGAGAATGAGGCCGACGGGGGGGCGGGCAAGGCCTCCGCCGCGCAGATCAAGCGCGAGGCCCGCA